>JANIWI010000007.1:0-231550 GCA_030705115.1 Suzukiozyma pseudoglaebosa
TATGTTTTTATGTTTATGATTGCTTTAATATTTTTTTATTTTTTCTTGGTTAAAGTGTCATAAATTCATGAAGTATGCATTAGGTATGATCCCAGAAACACGGTGGGTTCCAGTGGAACCCACTATATCTGAAGTAGTCGACATTTGAATTTGAATTTCAATTAACAAAAAATCCATCAACCGTACGACGTTTTCTTCTTCCCCCCGTGAACTATGATGTAAGTAAAGCAAGTAAAAAAAAATATAAAAATCATACATAAAGAAACATATAAAGAGATATATATAAAGAAACACATATAAACATAAATACATATATATAATCTATATATACCTATATATATATGTATATATATGTATATTTATTTATATATATATTTATATATATATTTACTTGTATCTAAAGAGTAATCAAAAATCAAGATTGAATGAACAATAATTGAACAAATAAATTATACCACAAGCATTTTGTCTCAAGTATTTTTTTTGTTATTGACTCAAGTGTTTTTTTTTTTTTGTTGTTGTCTCTAGTGTTTTTTTTTTTGTTATAGTGTCTAGTGTTGTTTGTTGTTATTGACTCTGATGTTTTGTATTGTTATTGTCTCTATTGTTTTCTTTTTGTTACTGTTTGTAGTGTTTTTTTTTTCCGCTTTCTTTTTCATCACTTCATTTTATAGTTAATTATTTTTTACTAGGCGATTATTTTATTATGTCGTAAATTGCATTTTCAAATTCAGTCAAACTAAATATCTTTTACTTCAAGTATCTGTTCTTGGTTATCAAGCACAATGACACAAGTCGACGACGAGAACGGAGCCCCCGCCAGCGGCGGTGGCTCCACCACCACTAATACCTCTCCCCAGTCTGTATCGGGGGAACCTAGTTTGCTGTTGGCGACGACTGAGGTCAAGTCGGAACCAGGGTTGAAACGACAATTGTCACCAGATTTGCCCGATAATGGCACTAGCACTATCACTGGTGCTAGCACCAGTGATGCTATTGACGCTAAAGTCGTCGTCAATCACGAAGTTAAGTCTGAAGATGATGGTGGTATTGGTATCAACAAGAAGAAGAAATTGAACGGGGGGAACATTATTGTTGTCGTTCCTCCAGCTCTGCCGCAATTATTCTATACCCCTTTGAAAACGGGATTAGTTTATGATGTTAGAATGAGATATCATGCCAAAATTTTCACCCTGTACTTTGAATATATTGATCCTCATCCTGAAGATCCAAGAAGAATTTATCGTATTTACAAGAAATTGGCCGAAGCCGGCTTAATTAACGATACGTCTTTATCAGGAATTGATAACATTGGTAATCTCATGATTAAAATCCCCATTAGAGAAGCAACCGCCGAAGAAATTTTACAAGTTCACTCTTTAAAGCATTTACAATATATCCAACAAACTGAAAATATGTCTCGAGATCAATTATTGGAAGAAACTGAAAAGGGGGATTCAATTTACGTTAATAATGATTCTTATATCTCGGCAAAATTATCTTGCGGTGGTACCATTGAAGCTTGTAAAGCCGTTATCGAAGGTAGAGTCAAAAATTCTTTAGCTATTGTAAGACCTCCTGGTCATCATGCTGAACCTGATACTCCTGGTGGGTTTTGTCTATTTTCTAATGTTGCTGTTGCTGCAAAAAATATTTTAAAAAGTTATCCAGAATCAGTTAGAAAAATAGTAATCGTCGATTGGGATATTCATCATGGGAATGGTACTCAAAAAGCATTCATTGATGATCCCCGTGTTTTATATATTTCAATTCATAGATATGACAATGGGAGATTTTACCCAGGTACAAAACATGGTAATTTAGACCAAGTGGGTACCGGAAAAGGTGAAGGATTTAACATCAATATTCCCTGGAGGACCCATGGTAAACATGATGGTGATTATATCTATGCATTCAATAAGATCGTGATGCCAGCCATTAGTGAATATGATCCAGATTTGATTATTGTTTCTTCAGGATTTGATGCTGCTGATGGTGATATCATTGGTTTATGCCATGTTACTCCAGCAGGTTATGGTTGGATGACTTACATGTTAAAAAGCTTTGCTAGGGGGAAGTTAGCTGTTATACTAGAAGGTGGTTACAATTTGGATTCAATTTCCAATTCCGCTTTAGGTGTTGCCAAAGTCTTGGTTGGTGAACCTCCTGAAGAAATAGTTTCAAAAAGGCCCAATCTGGATACAATTGAAGTTGTTGATGAAGTGATTAAAGCTCATTCTAAATATTGGGATTGCTTTAAGTTTGGTGTTCTAAAAACTAGTTTGGATGATATTTATGAGCATATTTACGAGGATAAATCAAATTCTAAGGTCATTAATATTGCCGAAACAATTAGAAGTTATCAATTTAATGAATTAAATCAAAAGCAAAATTTTATCAATTTACCTATAGTCACTAACCCAAATAATGATGATAAAGTATTTACAACTGAATTACCAGCTAATTTAGACGAAATTATTATAGCGTCCCCCAATATTAATGATGCTGAAACTATCGTGGTGGCAATTCATGATCCCCCGGAAATCTGGGCAAATATAAATCCTTTGAATGGTAATATTGAACCAAATAGTTCAATTGTATTACAGCATCCTTTAAATGAAATAATGAGCAAAGTCAATAGCGAGCTAGGGAAAACGGACACCGAGAAATCGGCTCAAACTACTACAACTGGATCGATTGGTTATATATTTATCAGTATACCATCTTATCAAATACAGATTCCAGGTGGGTTGGGTCAGTCATCAAATACTTCTTATAGCCCTATAATATTTGCCCTGGAGCTTTTGATTTACGTATGGGATAACTATTTATCTTACTTTTCATCACTAAAAAAATTGGTTTTTGTTGGTTTCGGCGAAGCATATCAAGCCATTGTCAATTTATATGGTAAACGTCCACCTCAAGAAATTAAAGATTTAGTCAAAGGTACTATTGCATTTGTCAATCGATCATCTTTGAAAGCGCTAGTACCAGTAATGGATGAATCGTTGGTGGAGTGGTATTATCAAAATTCGCTTATATTTACGAGTAGTCAAAATCCTTGTTGGTTAGGTCCAACAGGTCAAAAGCCTGGAGTAGGGGAGTCGAATGGATCCGAGGATACATCTAAAAAACCAAGACGAAAATTTGGTAGAGTATTAAAAGCTAGTGGAGATGGATTATTTGATGTAATCAATGAAAAGTTTGATGAGGGTGTTGATTTCATACTAGACAGTATTGAAGATTTTAGCAGCAGTAGTTCAGGCAACTGAGAATACGCTATTTCAATAACTTTAAAAAATTATTTTCAATGAACAAAGGTATTGATTCATATGCTCTACGGAAATGGTATTGTTGATTTGTAAATAGACGAGAGGTTTGTAGCATTAATTCAATAAAGTTGATTTACAACCTTTAGTAACCATATGTCAATTGAAAAGTTGCTAATAAATTCCATAAAAGGTGAAGAGAAGTCAATTAAATTTGAAGAAAGCTAAAACTGAATTCTTGCTTCATACAAATTCTCTAAAATATTAGATTCTTCACTGTTAAAGGAAGTATTTGTTTCAATGAACTAAGTATGGAATCATTACTATTTCGCGATTTATATCTGTTAGGTTTACAGATGAACCAAACTAGTTACCATTATGCGATTTGATATTGAGCTACTGGCATTAGTTATATACTTTATATCGTTGAATACCTTTCACCAATCAAGCTAAATATTTATGTAGTCCTATCTAATGGAATAGGTTTTCTAAAAGTTTTTATTGATACCTATCAAACATAACTTGGAAATCTCTTACTAAATTGCTTCTCCAAATCATCTAGATCAGGTAATGATACATCACTAGTATTACTAAGTTTCCTCTCCTGCAGCACTCTCGTCAGAGACTTCAAATAACCAGGTTTAGTAGGTTTGGGTGGAGCCTTTTTCGTTGGTTTAATAGACAGGCTTGTTGGAAGTTGTTTCGGCAAGGATTTGCTTTTTGTCTCAACTGGGGATTTCTGAGAAGAGTATTTTTGAGTTGAATTCAGATTAGATGGGCTTTGATTAATGCTCTTAGAGGAGAGTGACGTTGGAATCTTTGGCGCTGTCAATTGACTTCGCGGTTTTGGGATTTTTAATGTGTCCTTTGAAATTTCTTGATTAATCGAGTTGATATCTTCGATATCAGTAAACTTTCCATAACCATGAGCTGTTTTGGTAACATTCGTCTCAGAGTTTTTTAATAAGAATTGCATTCGTGATGCTATTGAGTTTCTCTTAGAAGAGCCGTTAGATTTATCTTCATCTTTTGTAGGTAATCGTGCGGAATCGCTAGGCTTTCTACTCTCCCTTGCAAACTCATTAGATTTTCTATTCTCCAGAGAAGATGTCTTACTTGTGTAGTCATTGGTGTTACTATTTCCATTCTTTTTACCCCCAGTTAACAACTGCTTGATACTTGATATACTTGACCTTTTATTAGTTCCAGTGTTATTTGCAGAAACACTATGAATGCTAGATCCACCCGTGCTTATTTTACGTAAATGTCTTTGTAATGAAGATTTAATTGATCCTCCAGTATCAGTTTTTTCTTGTTTATTTCTTAAGAAGTCAAGATCCCTATCTTCTGACTTTCTTGAATGCCTCACCATCAACTCTTCCGATTTTTCAACTTGTTTTTGTACGTAATCTTTCAATGAGGTGGTGGACTTGCTACCCATACTATTCAGTGAATATAAATGATTGTTTTTTCGAAGTAATTTTGATTTGTCAATCGAACTAAAAGGATCAGCAGCTTCAGAATTGTTTGCAACATTTGATAAATTTGACGAATTTGACTTTGTAGACAAGTTTGATTGAATAGATTTAATAGATTTGTTGCTAGATATTTGTTCCAATTCAAATGGATCAGATTTATTTGACTTTGCTGGCCTTAAACTCAAATCTGGTGTAGAGTGAGTATAGCTGTCTTTAAATTTTTCTTTCAAGTCTATTTGAACAGAATATGGAATGACATTTGGTAAAGGCAAATTCATCATATTAACTAATTCCTGTAATAATTGTACTGCATTTGGTCTTCTTCTAGGATCTTCACGTAAGCAACACTTTATAACATTTTTCAATCTAGGAGAGAACATAGATCCTGGTTGATCTTTGAATCTTAAATATTGGGATGAATTCAATATTGCGTGCTCCATTTCTGCCATAGATCCAGATTCAAAAGGAGTAATATAGTAACAAACTTTATACAAAAAGATTCCCAAAGCCCAAATATCAGATTTGTCATCAATTGGAAAACCTTTTGATAAATCAATCATTTCAGGAGCTCGATATTGAGGAGTTGTATGTTGCATGATATCTTCTTTTAACTTGGTTAAACCAGATTGAGTAGTTGGAAATTGTATATATGGCACCGATGAGCCGAAATCGGCTAATTTATAAGTATTGAATTTATCGATCAAAACATTTTCAATTTTTATATCCCGATGAATCAATGGGGGTTGCAAATGATGACACATGGCTACTCCAATGGTAATTTGATACATGATTTGAAGAATTTCTGGTTCAGTTAACTTATGGACGAGTCTTGCATTCATTAAATCAATCAATCCATTGTTTTCACAATATTCCATTAACAAAAACACTTCATATTGTTGATGATGATGATTTTGTTGTTGACTTGATTCCCTGCCAGTATTCAATCTAGCTGCATGCGAATCGATATAGCTGACTATGTGTTTGTTACCTCTCAATCTTCTCATAGCATCGACCTCTTGTCTCAATAGACTCAATTGCCATTTTGAAGGTACTTGCACTCGTTTTAAGCAAGCAATATTTGAATTATTGAATGGCGGAGAAATATAACAGGTGTAGACCAAAGCAAAACCTCCTTTGGAAATATACTTGATAATCTCAATCTCGTGAGATCCCACTACCAACTTTGTGCCCGGCTTATAGGAATCAGGCGGCGGTACTGCCATTGTCTAACAATATACCTACCAAGTATCAGTTTGATCAATTTTGTCGTACCAAGTGATTAATTGACGTCGCGACATTTGCGACATTTTAATTAAGCGAGAGATCAATACTACCAAATTTGGCAATGGAGTAACAAAAGTTAGGCAGTTACAAGAACATTTTGTCAATGAACTTTGTATCAACATTGATCTGAGATTTAGTTTTCAAATTATTCAAAATGGTTGAAATACACCTTTTACCAGTAGTTAAAGGTACCAGATAAAAAATAGAAAAAAAGCAAGTTTAAAATGAAAATCAAACCTAATCAAGGGGTGTACAGAAAAAGGAAATCAAGTTTAACCCCAAGATGTATACAATGTAGAGAGCGATATAATGTGATATAATCTTGACTTGGTGATTGATTTGTGTGTGGTTTCGTTTTATCTTTTTTTTTTTTCACTTTCAGTAGTTGTTGGTGAAAGTTTCACTATTGACATTTATTCGCGAAGCTCATCTCATAAAACTAGATTGGTTAAACTCCGATTTTATTTTAATAATGAAGTTATATTTCGAATCAGAACAGTTTCTCAAGTCGAATGGTCACAAGAGTGGTTCATTACAATCGAGAATTTTTAATTCAAAATTGAAAAATTCTCCAAAACATGTCTATGCATTAGTTTATGAAACTTTGAAATATAAACCTTACATTCAACAAGTTATACGAAAATCAAAGATAAAACTGGGATTGAAACTGAAAGTTTCCGATGAATTATTACTACTATTGGTTCATGACTTAATTTTTTCTAAATCAGGACGAATTCAATCGGGTAAACATCCTATAAAACAAGAAATCTTGGGATTTAAGACTAGATTACATTCAGAATTGATTAAATTGAAGTTGAAATATAATGTTAAGGCTATTAATGACTTACCAATTGAAAGTGATGAAACTCCAATTCGATGGTTTAGAATCAATACCATAAAAATTGATCAAGATGATTTTTTCACAAAATATACTTGGATTAATCAATTACAAAAAGTTTCAAAAATTGAAAATATTAAACCAGGAACCATTTATTTTGATCCTTATATTCCAAATTTATTTGGTATTCATCCTCAAGAGAAACTTACAACCACTACAAGTTATAAATTAGGTGAAGTTATTATCCAAGATCGGGCTTCTTGCTTTCCAGCTCATATTTTACATGAAAAATCGATACATCACCAAGTTATTGATGCCACAGCTGCTCCTGGTAACAAAACAACTCACGCGGCTTCATATATGGATTCGAAAGATGTTGATTCAGGGGTTGTTTATGCTTTCGAAAGAGATGAAAAAAGGGTGAAAATATTGAAGCTAATGTGTGATAAAGCCACTGGCTCTAAGAAGGATTTGATTCATGTGACTCATGCCGATTTTACTTCAACAAAACACCAAGACTTTCCCAATGTTACTGGATTAATTGTTGATCCGTCTTGCAGCGGATCTGGGATTTTTGGTAGATCAATTGATAATAATCAAGAGCAGGAGGTTGAAGAAATTGATGAAGATCGATTGAAAAAGTTAGCCAATTTTCAATTTACCATAGTAAAACATGCATTAAAATTTCCCAATGCCAACAGAGTGGTATATTCGACCTGTTCTATTCATCCCCATGAAAATGAGAGAGTGGTGGTAGATTTATTGGCAGATAAAGAAATACAAAATTTAGGTTGGAAATTAGATATACGAGAAAACGTATTAAATAATTGGCCAAGAAGGGGTTGGAAAGAAGAATTCACTTCTATTTGCGCAAATGAAATCGAATGTGAGAAATTAGCTGGAGGTTGTGTTAGATCAATACCAAAAGAGGATGGTGGTATTGGATTTTTCGCTGCTTGTTTTGTTCGAAATGCAACAGACAACAAAAACCAAAAAGAAATGGAACAAAACACTGACAAACCGGAAACGATAAATGGGCACAATTCAAAAGTCCCTGAGAATGAAGAAGCCAAAGTAGATAGCGACGTGGAAGTTGATGAAGATGAATGGACCGGATTTGATTAGAAGTAACAATTATCAAATACTTCATCAGTGTAAATAGTCTTTTTATACAATCGTATCAACATATATATATATATATGTTCATAGTAGAAGCCTTTTTACGAAATATGACTACCTGTGGTAGCTTAAATTATTCAAAAGAAGTATTAACTGTATGACATGATACATTGATTTGTTTGGGCATATGTCATTTGCTTCATGGTGGCATGATTTTTACAAAGTTAGCCCATTGATACATTGATATTTCAGTTTTGTGGTCAACATCACCTTGTTAAGTAAGTCGAGTAAAGACAGTCATGGACTTGAGAATAACTCAACCTTGATGTCAGTTCAAATCATCGTTCTTGAAGAGTCTTTTCACTTCTCTGGAATGAATAATGTAAGATTTCTTACTCGGTAATTGACATTAATTTACATTAAATTTTTCATTCACGTCATATTTGTAAATTGTCATCTACAACCAGTTAAATACCCTTTCCGCCCAGTAGCCGTACTTGAATGTTATACATGACTCACGCCTAGTGCCTTAAGTTCCCCACAATATCAACAATATCAACAATATTAACAACAAAATAACATCTTGTTGATGTGGTAACCTCTATACTAGTGTGATACTAAAGCCTCAACTTAATCGGCACATCTCCTTTGCATATAACATTGGAGGAAAAAGTGGGGGAGGAGAGAAGGAAATTGGACAAAGTGACTTGTGGGGAATTTTCGGTGTAGATTGAAACTTTGTAAACTGGTTCTTGGCAGAACCCTCTAATCCATCGTTTTTTCACATCCTGATGATATTTTATCAGAGTTGGTGCTCGCTTGGAAATTGTACTATTATTAAACATTCCATTATTTGTAGTCATGGAAAAAAAAAAAAATTTCATCATCCAATCTTATCTTATCAATAGACTTCATTAATTAATGGCATTTTTGGTCAAATAAAAATGAGTGGCTTCTCTTATCGAAGACCGGTGCCGCAAATGTCTATTACTGAACTGGGAAGCGGATACTGGTGAGCCATTAATATGGTCGGCATATGCAAGACTGCGTGCCGGTGGATGGCTATACTATACCAACTTTAGTTTGATTTGGTAATTCCAAAAAATGACAGAATCTTAAATTAACATAATATCAAAAATGTTAAGTATTTTAAGTGAATTATATCAACATTGTTTGTATTTCTGCCAAGATTGATCATTGTATTGTTAATAATTAAATTTATTGTTTCTCGATTTTTTTTGTGGTTCAAAGCTGCAGTTATTTTCGCAAGGAACGTCATCTTTGAAGTATTTTTTATGCCCTTTGATGCTATGGCTCTAAATGCTTATTTACATCACTTTTTATAAGTTGATATAGTCACTACTAACCAGATTTAAGTTTCCGGAATTACCTAAATTGATCGTAGTTTGTTTTGCCGATAGTTCCTCATATATTTGTTTTACATATAGATATATATCTTAGATTGTAAATTGCAAACCCCGACTCATACAGTTTGAAGAGTTTGGGAAAATGATGCTTATAGGTGTGATTGATTGTTGAGTCATAGAATCAATATTTTTGTAGTTTGATGAATGAATAGAGTCCTTTATTAAATAGTATTTGTAATTAAAACACTATTTGTTCGTTTTTTTAACTATAAAAATGGAATCCCGAAGATTAATATATTTGACCCAGTATTTTTTTAAAAACCGTTGAGGTACATTGAACAAAGAACTTGCCAAGTCTTAACTAAGAAAATACCAAGCTTTTACAAGTAGTTACTATTGATTAAGCAGGAACATAACCGTCTAATTATTGTTAACGGTCTAATTATTGTTTGATTTTCAATAGTTCCAGTATGGAACATAAAGTAGATAAAATGGAGATAATGAAAAACTCAAATTATTTTTTATGCCATAGCCATTTGTGGCTGCCGATAATACAAAATTACGAAACCTTTAATGTGATAAAAGCATAAGCATCATTATCTTGCAACGGCTCTCAAACCCGAAATACTCTCAAACTTATATAAATCAATAAATCACAGTTTGATTTTGAAATTTAAAAAAATTTGAATTGTCCATTTCCTTCAAGATGAATAAAGTTCGTTCTTTTTTCAATAAGGAAAAACAAGATAATGATTCTGGTCACACCAAAAATAGTGATTACAAAGATGAAAAGAATTTTGCAAATCATTATACTCAAGATGTTAGTTCTCATGAAGTAGCTCCACAATTATCTGTTGCAAAATCCCAAGAATTTGATCCTATTACTTCTCACCTTCTTGAGGAAGTTTTAGAAGATGATTATGCTCATATCACTGTTGAAGATGATTCTCCTTATGCTGAAGTTCGGGTTGCTGTTCCTTCAACTGATGATCCAACCTTACCTCAATCCACCATTAGAATGTGGGTTATTGGTCTTTCAATGACAACTCTTGGTTGTGGTGTTAACTTGCTTTTCTCCCTTCACGCTCCATCTTTTGCTCTTACTACATTTGTCACTTCGCTTCTTGCTTACCCTATCGGTTTACTTTGGGCAGCTTTCATGCCAAATTACAAGATTTTTGGAGCTGAATTGAACCCGGGTCCGTTCAATATTAAAGAACATACAGTTATTACTGTTATGGCCAATGTTAGGTATGTTACAATCTCAATTAACTACTCTCTATCATCAATTCTTTCTTTTTTGAAATTTTTTGCCGTTTTTAGAAATAGTCAGATAAGAAAAAATTATTAATATTTGATTTACAAAACATTTGATTGTTTGCTTCTAATACTAACCAATATAGTTTCGGTGCAAGTGGTGCCGCTTATGCAACTGATATTTTTTTAGCTCAAAATCGGTTTTATAATTCTGATTTCGGTTGGGGGTTTGAAATTTGTTCAATTTTAGCTACTCAATGTATTGGTTTAGGTTTAGGTGGACTCATAAGAAGATTCGTAGTTTACCCTGCTTCAGCAATTTGGCCAAGTAATTTAGTTACAACCACTTTTTTGACTAATTTACATCGTGATGAAAATCATCCAGCTAATGGTTGGAAAATCTCTCGTTTACATTTCTTTGGATTAGTTGGGGTATGTTGCTTTGCTTATTCATGGTTCCCTTCATATATTTTCACAGGTTTATCAACTTTCAGTTGGATTACTTGGATTAAACCAAATAATGTTATTATCAATCAAGTCTTCGGTTCAGCAACCGGTTTAGGTATGATTCCAAACAATATTGCTCTTGATTGGAATCAAATTGCTGGTTATATTGGATCTCCTTTGATTCCACCCGCAAGTGTTATCGCTACTATCCTTTTTTCATTGGTTACCATTTTTTGGATTGTTGTTCCAGCACTTCACTATTCCAATACTTGGTATGCCCAATATCTCCCAATATCTTCTTCCGGTTCATATGATAGATATGGTAACACTTATAATGTTTCAAGAATTATTAACAAAAAGACTTTAACTTTTATTGAGTCTGAATACAAAGCCTACAGTCCATTGTTTTTAAGTACAACTTTCGCTATTTCATATGGACTTTCATTTGCTTCTATCATGGCTACTGTCGTTCATACTGTGTTATTTCACGGTAAAGATATGATTCAACAACTTCAAAAGAAGGAAAAGCCTGATGTTCATTACAGATTAATGAAACAGAATTACACAGAGGTCCCCGATTGGTGGTATGCTGTTATGTTTTTGATTTTCTTTGCTTTATCAATTGTCACAGTTAAAGTTTGGCCAACTGAATTACCTGTTTGGGCATTGGTTGTTGCTTTACTTATTGCAATTTTCTTTATCTTACCAGTATCTATTATCTATGCTCGTACTAATATTCAAATCGGGTTAAATGTTGTCACTGAATTCATCATTGGGTACATGGTTCCAGGTAGACCAATTGCTATGACTTTATTTAAAACCTTTGGATATATTACTTGTATTCAAGGTCTTACATATGCGCAAGATTTAAAGTTATCATTTTATATGAAAATCAAACCAAAAGTAATCTTTTGGGCTCAAGTCATTTCTTCAATTTGGGGTGCTATTGTTCAAGTTGCTGTCTTACGTTGGTCATATGGAAACATTAACAATTTATGTAATCCTCATCAAACTGATAATTATACCTGTCCAAATGGTAGAGTTTTTTTCAATGCTTCCATTATTTGGGGTGCCATTGGACCTGAAAGACAATTTTCTCATGGTCAAATCTACTACGGGTTGTTATTTTTCTTTATTATTGGTGCTATAATGCCTTTGCTTTCATGGTTAGTTTTGAAAAAATGGCCAAAATCTCCTATCGGCTGGGTTCATTGGCCAGTATTCTTTGGTGGTACTGGATATATTCCACCAGCTACTGCCTATAATTATTCTTCTTATTGTACCGTTGGTCTTTTCTTTGGATGGTGGGTCAAAAGAAAGTGGTTCCATTGGTGGTCTAAATACAACTATTCATTATCTGCTGGTTTGGATCTTGGATTAGCTTGGTGTCTTTTACTTATCTTTTTATGCTTGAATTTAACCAACTCAGAATTTCCATCTTGGTGGGGTAATACATTTACTGCAAGTACTATGGATCAACAAAATACTGCCATTAGAGTACCTGCTCCTCCAGAAGGTTTTGGTCCAACAACATGGTAGACCCACAGTCAGCAGTAAAAGGTTATTGATTTTGTAATAGAGTATTTGAGAATATGATATATAATTAGTAAATAGGAAGTCAACAAATACTATGATAAATTTTGTATAATATAGAGTTACATCAAGAAAAAAAGTGTAGATTGAAAACAAAAAGCAGCTAATGCTCAAGGTATGATTAATCACAATTATATGAAATCAAGTTAGTAGGCGTTAGCAAATCATTAAGAATAAGAAAAGATCCAAAATCAAATAGAATCCATTAATATCATGAGATTTTCGACAATTTTTCATAAGCCATTTTAAGTGGTCCTGTGTTAATTGGGTGTAAGTTTCATGGTTGCCAATAAAAATAAACATACGATTTTTATTATTCTTACATTCTCTTTCTGTATTAATAATAAATCAAACTGCCGTGATTTTCCTGTTTTAAAACGTTTTTAATCTACTAAACAGTATATACTTCCACATTAGTATAAATCATTGTTAATATTGGGTATAATGATTACATAAGCTTGTAAGTAGCCTTTACCTAATCATTTTGTTTCCTGCATTTAACCTTGTTTTTTTACCCTATTTCCTAATTGGGGGTATTTGTAAACAAGATAATGATAGCCATCATAACAATAGTAGATGTCTCCAATTATAACATTTAAACCAATAGTTCCCTTCCCAGCATTATACTTGATTTGATCATTGAAATATCCACAACATTGTACTTGCGAACCCACCTGCAATATGGATTATGATATTTCAATCAACTCAGTATGTTCTGATGAGATACATCATGAAGATTTTAATATGGATTTGAATGATTTGGTAACAGATTCACCTAGTCCATGTAGTAATCCACCTAGCCCTATAAAGCGGCTGAATATTCCATTCCACACATCTGGATCATATATGAATCTAAATTATAAACCAAAATTATCACCAATACTAAGTAGTAACCAAGTAACTAATGAATTGTTCCAAGTGACATCAAACTTGAGGAAGTTACATCAAAGAGAGAGAGAAGCTTTTGATTTCGAAATTAATGATAATGATTTTATCCCAATAAAACGATTAACTAATGATAAAATTGAAAAGTTAGTACAAGATTTGGGAATGCATGATTCAGATTATGAGCTTGATGATCAATTGAGAGCTCGATTTCATAAAGGAAGATTCAGCAAACAAGGAGAAGATTTGGAAAATGATTTAGATAATCAAGTTTCCAATTATTTACAAGACAATAAAGAGAATTTTCCTTATCCTGATCCTTTAAAGATAAATAAACTTGAAAATAATTCAATCAATAAAAAAATTTATAATCGAAATCATTTAAGACCGAAAAAAATTAATCAAAAATCACAAATTCCAGTATTAAAACCGTTATCTAATCTAACCAATTTACAAAAAGACTCACAAAATATACAAAATATACAAAATTCCCAATATTCAAAAAATAATTCATTAGATCAAAGTTCATTTACAAATAAATCGCCGAAAAGAATATGTTTACCTAAGCATCGATCTTCAAAACCGAGTAAACCAGCTATAAAGTATAGTAAAAGAAATACCAATATTTTTGTGGTTGATTCTTCGACTGGGTTAATTCATGATGCTACTTTATTTGGTACTGAGTTAAATTCTTCCAATTGCAATGATTTCCCATTACCTGAGGATGTCAATGAAATCGTTCAGATTCCAACCAATGACGATAACAAGAAGGCTAAAATGGCAATTATCAAAGTGTTGAATACCAAATATTATGATTCAGATGTCACAAATAAAATGAATAATGGATTTTACAATCAAGAACAATTTCAAAACTGGGAAAATAATCGAACTTCTAATTCTAGCGGGGTAGAAGTTTTACAAACTTCTTCTAAAGAAATTGATAAATCAAAACCAAAAGTTCATTGGCCTGATAATTTAGAATGGTAGAATAATTGTAACATTACTTTTGTATAAATATTAGATGGCATTATTAATAGATACTACTTTATCACCTTTTTTATGTAAATTATCATCATATATAAGAGAAATGGGTTGCTTGTTTCTTCAAATAACAGAAACAGTTCCCATAATTTTTAATCATCTTTTTCAAAACTATCAACTTTACAATTTATATAACAGTTTCGCAATGTCTGGTTGAGTTTTTTCAAAATTGACCCATAAACAACGTTAAAAGTATAAGAAAACAACGTAGAGAACTAGTTTCATACATTTAGGACCCAGGTATTCTAATTCACTGTTCATAATACAAGCACAACATTTGACTAGAACAATACTCAGCCTAGTCGTCTTAAAATTGGGACAGCCGCACTGGAGTTGCGGTGCGTCTACCTGAAATTGAAATCTGTTGACAAAGATCTTGATAAACAAACCAAACCAAACTATGAGTACATTTTTTGATGAAATAAAGGCTTCGTATGCTGATGTCCCTATCAAAGATGGGAAAATTGATACCGCTACCTTTTTAGAAGCCTCAGAAGGGTTAGTCAAGTTATTCGATTTGTTAGGATCGACAGCATTTTCAGTTGTTCAAAATGATATGAATGGAAATATTAAAAAGATTAGGGCCAAATTGTTGGCAGATCCTATTAACTCAGGCACATTACAAGATTTGATATTGAGTGAAGCTGGAACCAAAAACAAAACTGCTACTCAAGGGTTATTATGGTTGTCAAGAGGGTTAGAATTTACTTCTCAGGCAATGAGAGAAACAGTTGATAATCCAAGTTATGAATTGACCAAAACTTTCACCGATGCCTATGGTAAAACATTGAGCAAACATCATTCAATGCTTATCAAACCAGTGTTTAAGTTAGCTATGAAAGCATGTCCTTATAGAAAAGACTTTTTTGAAAAATTAGGATCAGATCAAACTAGAGTGATTGAAAAATTAAATGAATGGTTAGCAGCTCTTGAAAATATTGTTAAAATTATCATGGATTTCTTTGCTAGTGGTAATTACGGTAAAGGATTATAAATAGTTGAGTTTGAAAATCAGTAGAATTATATTTTAGATTCATACTATATACAATAAATACTAGTAGAGTTTTACTTTCAATTTAAATACATAGATATATGTATTATATTTTGTACGTGTAATTAAGCTTCGTTATTCAATCTTTTAGTCTCTTGCATAAGTTCATATAATTGATTAACTTGTTCATCAGTCATTTTTTCAAAATCAGTTTTTGATAGTTTACCGTTAACCCAAGATTCACTATCTAATTCTCGCAAATAATCTTGCCATTGTGATAAAAACCCAACGATATGTAATGGATTGTCGATCTTTTGGTGAGCTTTAAATTCAGCTTTAACATATTGATCTCCTAAAAATCGTAAATCCGGTGGTAGTTTGTGAATATGAGTCCGCAATATTTCCCGGTATAGTTTCAATGGAGGCAACAATGGCGCAACATTTCTCTCCGGACGTCGTTGTCTAACCAATCTTACAGCTGTTGCCCTCATTAACTGTTGATACTGTCAATATTGATCCTGGTTGTCAAGAAATCAGAAAAACTTGAAAATGTCATAAAATTTGACAATGTCTCAAAAAATTGACAAAATTTTGAGAATTGACAAAATTTGACAGAAAAATTGTCAACGTCTCAAAAAATGACAAAATTTCAAAATTTGACGAAAATGTAGACAATGTCTAAAAAAAATGACATAGTCTAAAAAAATTGACATAGTCTCAAGGTTTAACAAAATGCACAAAAATTTTCAAAGTCATAGTGTGAGGTTAAAATACATAAATATGTATCAATATACTAATTGCAATTATATTCCAGATTATAAGCGGTCTAAGTATTTAATGCATGGAGTTCTTATTGAATTTTAAGCCATATTTAGAAAGGACTCTAAGCTCAGGAGATGGAACAAGGAACAAATCTATAAATAGGGATAAGACAATAGCTATTATTCTAAAAAAATTTAGAGTAAATTCCCTAATTAGAATTCTAGTGTTTATGAAAAACATATTTCCAAATTGAGTTGAGTTGTTACCAAGTTTTATTTATAGAATCTTCCTAGTTTAGTTGTTAACCAAATTTATCTGTGTTTGGTATTTTTGAAATTTGGTAGCATGCATGAAAAATTGAGCATCTTTACCTAATTAGGAAATGTTGCAAAGGGAAGCTTAGTATAACAAAATTGAAATATATAGTTATAAGCATGCCAGTAAAAGAGTCCAGGCTTTTTTTTTTTTGCTGTTTTGTATTTTATATCATTGAGATTCTAGCCCATTTTGTATACCACCAGCCATGAGATTATTCTCCATTATTAGTGTTGCAAGTATATTAAGTACATTCGTTCATGCACTTCCCACTGTCAATAATGATATTATAACCAGAGAAGAATTGGAAAACAATGTAGATGTGATTACCAATGCAAACTTAAATAAACGAGATAATTCTCAATTCATTGACTCAATAATATCGTCAATGATGGGATCAAATTTATTAAAAGAATTTGCAACTCAAGTTGGAATTTCAGAAAGTACACAAAATGATATTCTGCAATTGTTAAGTAGTGCTAATATTGATGTATCATCAATTAATTCTGCTTTAGAAGAATCAGGATTATATTCAAAGTTCATCAATTTTGTTTTAGATAACAAACAAACAAGAGATCTTGGTTTAGATTATGCTAAAAGATTATACCAATCCGGTGATTTGGATGGGAAAATTACCCCAATTAAAAGACAACTGGAAACTCAAGAAGTTTCTAAAAAAGATCAAGAATATGTTATTAAAGTTGTAAGATCTTTAGACGCCTCTGATTTATTATCACAAGCTACTGATATCCTTTTAAGTAATAAAGAAGCTGCTTCTTCATTAATTTCTTCAGCATTTGCTAACATGAATGCTGAAGATATATTTGAAAAAATTAAACAATCTGGTATTGTTTCATCTTTCTTGGATAATATTATGTCTCAACTGGAATTGAAAGCTAGATTTGCTGAAGAAATTTCGGGTTTAGTTGATAGTGGATTGGTTGCTAGAGATATTCTTCTTGACCCAACAGCTTCAGTTTTAAATAACGTTGCTACTGCTAGTGTTGCTACTGCTAGTGTTGCTGGCAACAGTGTTGCTTCAGATACTGTAACCACAAAACCAAGTTCCGCTACTGGTAAAGTTGTACCAACATCTTCAGCTACCAAAGTTGATTTTTTCAGTTCATTATTTGGTGATACTGGTGCCAAACCTAGTTCAACTGGCTCAGCCAAACCCACAACTACTGGTGGTTCATTCCTTGACAATATTTTAGGTGGGTTATTCGGTCCTTCAAACTCCACAAAAACAACAAGTACATCAGCTAGTTCTCCAACTTCAGGTTCAGGTAATATCATAGAGGATATTTTAGATTCCATCTTTGGTCCCTCTAATTCTTCTAGTGGATCCAGTAGTAGTTCATCATCATCCTCCAGTTCATCAAGTGGAAGTTTCTTGTCTGATATTTTTGGTATTATTGGTGATGTTTTCTCATCATTATTTGGTGGATCCAGTTCAAGTTCTAACAATTCTGTATCTACCTCAGATATTAGTTTCGGAAGTATAATTGGAACAATTGTTGAATCTATTGTGGATAGCTTATTTGGTGATACTTCCAGTTCATCATCTTCATCATCATCAAGTTCAGGTAGTTTGCTTGGATCCGGTTCTTCGGGATCTAAAGGAACTTGTAATAAAGTTGGTCCCTCAGGTAAAAAATGTTGTTCGAGAAGCAAGGCCAAAAGAATGCAACAAAAAAGACAATTGAGAGGAATCATCAATCAAAAAGTCGCTGAATCTATAATGAAAAGACAAGATTTGATGGATAAAAGAGATTTCATATTAGCTAAAAGGGCTGATTTTAAAGCCGTTTAGGTATCTACTTTTTTTAATTCTTCCAACACGTAATACCATTCATACTTACATACATACAAATATATATTTACTAAAATAAATGATCGATCAGTAATTATGGTGTAGAAAGTATTATGAATCAGTAATTATTATGTAACAAGTGTACAACAAGTATATAAATTATTGATTAAACATATTTATCAGCCACCAATAGTGGCGAGTTTCGAAAATCGAATCAAATTCGGGAGAAATAATTTGAAATTCTGCGCTCCAGTATTCTATAATCAGTGTGGAAAAAAACATGGGTCAAGTGGTCTGAGAGCTCAAGAATAAAGTTATATTTAGAATTGTTTATTACACTTTAGTTCAGATGCCGATCAGTCAATTATGTTCTCCAACGAAGATTTCTCAAAGTAGAAACAAAAAAAAATCAAAATTTCCCAATTTGGAAATACCTGAAAATGTGTAAGAAATGGCGAAAAAATAATTGGAACCGATTAATTACTTGACTAGGATAATTACATAATTTTAGTTTAAGCCCAAATTACTTGTTTAGGTAGACGAATGTTTGGCTACCATATATATCAACGGTTAGTTCCAACTTAACATCAAAAGATTTGGCTGGTATTGCTTATTCTTTCGTTCATTTATACTATCGGTTCTGTAATTCCAAGCAATTGGGTTAAAAATGAAGATAAAAAGTGTAGTGAATACTGCTTTGATTACAGCAATTGTTGTCAATGCTGAAGACATACATGAAAGAGGGTTTTTAGATTCATTACTAGGATTAGGAAATGCTCCAGCAGCGGCAGCTCCAGCAGCGGCAGCTCCAGCAAATGTAGCTCCAGCAGCAGCAGCTCCAGCAAATGTAGCTCCAGCAGCAGCAGCTCCAGCAGTAGCAGCTCCAGCAGCAGCAGCTTCAGCAGTCACAAATGGGCAACCAGAAGTTCTAAATGTAGCAACTTCAAGTTCAAGTCGTTTATCATCAAGTATATTATCGAACTCTTCATCATCGAGTTCATCATCAAGTTCTTCTTCAAAAAGATCCTCGTCAAGTTCGAGTGTTTTGCTAACCTCAACAAAATTACAACAATTAAATCCTGCAAATCTCGATGGATTACTTGGAGTTAGTTCAAGTTCCGCTACTACTTCATCTTCAGTAACAAAAACAACAGCTAAGGTAAATGGTCTTTTGGATTTCTTGAATGATGAATCATCAACTATTCCATCAACAACAATTTCATCATCAGTTGTTTCGTCCTCGACTCTCCCATCATCAACTGTCACTAGAGGATTGCTTAATGGCCTTTTGGATGGTGAATCTTCTTCCACATCAACTTTACAATCATCGTCGATTACCACATCAAAATCTACAAGAGGCGGACTTTTTGGCTTCTTACTTGAAACTGATTCTCTGTCATCATCAGTACAGTCATCATCAGTACAGTCATCATCAGTGCAGTCCTCATCATCAATGAAATCATCTACTCAATCCTCGTCAGTATATTCATCATCTGCGCTGTCATCTATTATTTCATCATCAAAACAAACGGCGTCTACAACTTCTGGAGGTTTTCTTAATTTCTTTTTCAATGCACCTACTACCTCACACTCAGCATCTTCTACTCAATCTGAAATCCAATCATCAGCTTCTGAAGATGCATTTGCAGCAGCATTAGCAGCAGATGATGTATTCTGTGAAGATAGTACTACTAATACAGGCGGTTTGGTCACTCCAACAAAATCAGATCCTAGTAACCCAACTGTTCGTCCAACTAGTGGCGGTGCTTCAGGTAATGGTGATGACGAATTCTGCCCAGATGATCCAACAGGAACTGCTGGTCCAACCAAATCATCAGGTCCTACTGGTTCATCAGGTCCTATTGGTCCAACTGGCTCATTAGGTTCAAAACCTTCTAGTAGTATTGCAGGTGGTTCAAATAATGACGACGAATATTGTCCAGATGAACCAAGTGGATCTGGTGGTCCAACCAAATCATCTGGACCAACTGGCTCCTCTGATCCTAGTGGTTCGTCTGGCCCAAAGAGTGTTAACACCTCTGATTCAAATGGTGATGACGAATTCTGTTCAGATGATCCAACTGGAGGCCCAACCAAATCATCTGGTCCAACTGGTTCGTCTAACCCAACTGGCTCCTCTAGCCCAAAAAGTAACACTTCTGGTCCAACTGGTTCGTCCAAACCAACTGGTCCAACTGGTTCGTCTAAACCAACTGGTCTAACTGGTTCGTCTAATTCAACTGGTTCGTCTAAACCAACTGGTCCAAAGTCTTCGAGTAGTGATGACGAATACTGTTCAGATGAACCAACTGGTCCAACTGGTTCGTCCAAACCAACTGGTCCAACTGGTTCGTCCAAACCAACTGGTCCAACTGGTTCGTCTAAACCAACTGGTCTAACTGGTTCGTCTAATCCAACTGGTTCGTCTAAACCAACTGGTCCAAAGTCTTCGAGTAGTGATGACGAATACTGTTCAGATGAACCAACTGGTCCAACTGGTTCGTCCAAACCAACTGGTCCAACTGGTTCGTCCAAACCAACTGGTCCAACTGGTTCGTCTAAACCAACTGGTCTAACTGGTTCGTCTAATCCAACTGGTTCGTCTAAACCAACTGGTCCAAAGTCTTCGAGTAGTGATGACGAATACTGTTCAGATGAACCAACTGGTCCAACTGGTTCGTCCAAACCAACTGGTCCAACTGGTTCGTCCAAACCAACTGGTCCAACTGGTTCGTCAAAATCATCAGGTCCAACTGGTTCGTCTAATCCAACTGGCCCAAATAAATCTAGCACTAAGTCAGCTAATCCAACTAGTGACGATGACGAGTATTGTCCAGATACAGACACTACTACAACAACAATAACCACCACTGATAAAAATGGCCAAGTTTTCACAACTACTAGAACTTTCACAACCACCAAAACATATTATCCAGGCAAGCTTACTGATGATGATGATGAGGAATGTGAAACTGACAATGTTAGAACTGCTACCTATGGTACCACTACCACTGTTACTACTACTCTTGGTCAAGATAAGTATCCTGATATTACAGATGCTGGAGAAATTTATACTATATGTCAAGAAGAAGTTACGGTAACATATACTGTCACTGTTGGTGGTAGAGTGATTGTAACTACTACATGTGTACCAGCTGAAGATGTCACTATTACCTACCATACTGATAAAACTACAACCTATTATACCACAATTATTAATCAATATGGTGATGAAGAAGAATGTCCTGCAGAAACATATGCTCCTGCTGTTACTACTAAAGTTGTTGATACTTCTTCACCACAAGGTGTTTTCAATGCAATTTATGACTGTCCTGAGGAAGACGAAGATGAATGTGATTCATCTTGCTACTGTGATGATGATTCTAGCTCTGGCGGTGGTTGGTTATGGGGTGATGATGATGATGAAGATGAAGATTGTGATGCAACCTGTTGGTGTGAAGATGATGACGATGAAAATTGCGATGAACCAACTACCACAGTTTATCAGACTTCACTAGTGAACAAAGATGTTGAACCAAGTGCGGTGACTACTGAGGTTGAACAAGTTAGTGTAACAGTTACTAAACCTGCTCCACAAGTTATCAAACAAGAAAATATTGGTAATACCCAATTTGGAAATAGTATATTAATCGCTATTGCTACCTTTATTGCATCATTATTCTTATAATGATTCATAACCAAAATAATTGCTGGCAATTATAGATCTTGAACCTTATATCACTACGCATATATTAAGTGTACCTTTTTATAAATGTATAATATCTTCGAAATACGTTTTTAATTTATAATAAATTATCTTAGTAAACAAGACATGTAAATTTGAATAAAGAAAAAAAAAACAAGAGATCATCAAGTCTTTCTAACAAACATCAAGTGTTTCAATACTTTCCCTGGTAATGGTTGCTTGTTTACCTTTATATAGTGTTTTGAAGAAATCGGTTAATTAAATTTCAATCTCCTTTATATAAATTTGGTAGTAACTTTTTGGTTGCGACATTTGGTACCACCTTTTTACTGATTTTGCCATTAGATTAAGTAAATGTGCTAGGCATGATGGTGGATCGTCAAACGATATTATACTTTATGGTGATATTCCTAGTGTTGAACATTT
Organism: Suzukiozyma pseudoglaebosa; assembly: GCA_030705115.1. Lineage (NCBI taxonomy): Eukaryota > Fungi > Ascomycota > Pichiomycetes > Serinales > Debaryomycetaceae > Suzukiozyma > Suzukiozyma pseudoglaebosa. The sequence goes on from JANIWI010000007.1 coordinate 22,592, forward strand.
TACAAAGGAATGAACAGGAACCACAATCAGACCAAGATCGAACAACATTGATTAAATTTCATGATCAGTTGAAAACAAGTCAATATCAATTACAGAATTTGAGCTATATTGAAGGTTATGGTAATATAACTGGGTTTCATCTATCATATCAAGATTTATTGGATGGTAAAAATTCGAGTCAATGGCCAATCCACCACTATAGTATTGAAAATCCTTGGAAAGAACAAGAACAAGATTCAATATTACCAAACCAAGTTTCTGATAAAGTCAAGAATTTTTGGTCGATTAATCCAGTGGCTGATGAATATAGCGAAGCTTATCTTTTAAATATATCAGGTTCAGCTTATGGGGAATTTACAAGAGAAACTGATACTTCTCTCAAATCATACCCATTTGCTTTACCTGATTATTTACAACAGTATTTTGACTGGTATACTCAAGGAAAATACGAAGAAGATAAGCAAAGATATGAAAATGACCCAGAAAATAACGATCCTCCTCAGCCGCCAGATGATTCACAAAATAATGATAAAGAAGGTAATGTAACCGTCTCATCTGGTAAAATATCGATTGATTTTGATAATTATGACTACAATTTCAAAAATCGACAATTATCACACTATATTCATAATCAATCTGATGAAATACATAATGCTGTTATAGCAAAAGCAAAACTTAAATTCAAGAGTTATGATGAATCTGAACTTTATGAATTTGATACAACCGGAGTTTATTTTCAAGATACTGGTAGTATGATTTCGACTACAAATTCGGCAAAATTCATGGCTATTTATGCATTAAATCATTTAACCATGAATGAAAATAGTTTTAACACTTCAAAAATATTGATGAATCAATTCTTGAAAACGACGAACATTGATAGAGATGTTGGTTTAGAAGACATGAATCAATATATCATCAAAGCAGTTGATCACTGTGAAATTGTATCATACATTCAATTTAAAAAAACGAAATATATCAAATCTCAATTACAACAAATTGATCAAGAATTAAAATATCCAACTGGTATACCATTACCAAATGATATCCCCTTATTAGAAATTGAAAACTTTTTAGTTTACTCCCCAGATTGTGGCATAATACTTCAAAAGAAAACCGGTATTGAATTTACTGGAATTAAATCGGAAATTTTAAGTAAGCATTTAAAATATGTCTTGATTGGTTTATTATGTATTATATCAATTCAATTAGCATTATATTTGCGACAAATCAAAGTCACTAGAACTCCAGGCCAATTGTCTATTATCTCCATTAAAACATTATACCTATTAGGATATCAAGACTCATTAATTACATTAATGAGTTTATTCCTTTTCACATTCCTGGATAGTTTATATTTACTTTTAGTAAGTATTGCTGTAATTTCATTCATAATGTGTGGAATTTTTGAATTGAGATTTATGGTTGCAGTGTTATCCACCCAAATCAATGAACGAGGATCATCATGGTGGGAAATTTTAAGAGGTGGCACAAGAGTTACCGAAGAAGGTAGAGAAACAGGAGAAGAAAATGAAAGAAATTCAGGAAATAATACCCCAGAAGCCGCTGTAACAACACCCGAAGACCCAACTCCAATTTATAATGAAGAATCATCATTCAATGGTATATTTGCAGCTGGTTTCATATTGACAGTTTTATCTACATTTTTAATATTTAATTCATTTTTATGGAGAAAAAAATATCGAATTATATTTGAATATATTGGATTAGTTTTAATCAATTCATATTGGATTCCCCAATTTTTTCGAAATACATTGAAAAATCGTCGAAAATCATTTACTTGGGAATTTGTAATATTTACAAGTTTATTGAGAATTATACCAATAGCTTACTTTGGATTAATTAGATCTAACCCTTTGAGACATCATTATGATCCATATTTAGTAGCCACAGTTTTAAGTTGGTTATTTTTACAAATATTTTTATTGTATTTACAATCTAGATTGGGGCCAAGATTCTGGGTTAATGAAAAATGGTTACCAAAAGCTTATAATTATCAGCCAGTTTTAACTTTGAAAGATTTAGAAGCTGGTTTTGTAAGTGATATTTTAGAAGGGATCAAATTAGAAAGCGAAAATAATGGAATAGTTGAAACATCTTGTACATGTCCAATATGTATGAATACTTTACCCTTACCAGTAGTCGTGAAAGATGAAGCTAGAAAGAATGTCAACAGTAAAGGATATATGATTACTCCATGCCATCATATATTTCACACCGAATGCTTAGAGAATTGGATGAAATATAAATTACAATGTCCGGTTTGTCGACATAGTTTACCTCCGGTATAGGTAACATACAAATAATTTAACAGTTGCTGAGCAAGTTAAGAATTCAACTCCATTACATCATAAAAATTGATTTATCAAGAAGTCATGGTCTAAAGTTATAGTGCAACATGAGATCAATGAAATACTAAGAAAAACAATAATGTCTTCTAATTGCTGGATAGGGTGATTTTTTTAAAAAAAAGAAGTATGTTAAATAGCATAACCCCCATTATCACTAGTTTTTCTATGTAATATTAGTATTATAAATCAATAGTGATATAGAGTAGCGGTAATATATGATATATATGAGAATAGTCTCTTATGTTTTTACGTATATAGAAAAATCCTTCTGGATCAGAGTTGCTACTTTTACGATAAACTACACAACTAGTAAATTCATTTTGAATTAGCGAATGTATACATAGGGCTTGAGACAAAATCATTGCTGTGGCGAGAACTACGGTTTCTTTCTAGATTTCGATTGATTTCATTTTAGATCCCGACTGTTTTCGTTGTAGATCCCGTTTCTATTTATTGATGATGTATTGAGAATTTTGGTTGTAAAAAAAATTACCACTTTTTATTATGTTGGTTTTTCAGTCAATCAAGCCAATAAATGGCGAAAATTAATTTACAATTATGCATGTGTAATACTAGCGATCATGCTTTGTATAGAAATCAACCTTTTATCAATTTTCCTTTTGAAAAACAACCAATTTTGATGATTTTTTTAATTTGGCGTTGATGAAGAATCAATCCCAAATATTTACAGGTTACAACATCCATGACGTTTCTACTGGTGGGTAATTCCATAGCAGTATCGTAGCAAGACGATTCAACCGTTTTTTGGTTGAAGTATTTTGACTTGATCAGGTTTTACGTATACAAGGTACTATAAAATAACCTAGCTATCAAACCATGTAGTCAAGATACTACAACATCATAGGTGTATTGACAAGTTACTGTACCATCTATGTAAGTTATTAATCAAAAAAGAAGTTCAATATTTTTGATGCTACAGTCAGGGTTTCCTCAGTAGCTTTACATGAAAAAATCAAGACTACATCAATTGTACATGGATTATTGAAGTATTTCACTCTAAAACGACAGCTGCTTCTGCAGTTTATGTAACCAATAAAAAATATTCACATAATCATTTCATTTCCCTTATAATGGTCATATTATTAAGATTATGACATGATAAATATTGAACGACAAAATAATGGAAAACATCAGTTAATTAAATTGGGCAAAACAACTCATTGAAAATCACCTAGTTGAAACAAGTACAGCGAGTATCAAGCTAAATCATAGTAACTTGGGTTTGCATATACTTGTTAAATTATCATTATTTTCAAAATGGATAATCTGCACAAAAAAGGAGAATGCACATTGACCAAAATTTTAAAAAAATGAGCTGATTATCATAAATTCAATATGTATAATTAGAAAACCAAGAGAAAATTGGATGTTTTTTTTTTTTATAACAACTTCAATTGAACCTTCACATTTATAATAAATAAATTTAAATCCTTTTCATTAATATGAATGAATTTGATAATAATTACTTTGATTTTGAAAATACTGATAACTTTTTAGAAACTATCAGTGGTACATTACAAAGTTTATCACCGTCTTCAATATCGGATGAGTCAATAAAGAACATTGCATCCCCTGAAAATTTAACAATGGATTATATCAATTATAATTATAATACCAACAATCAGTTTGATGTCAATTTATTAGCAAATCAACAACTATCACAACCTGCACAACTAAATCAATCAGTATCAACATATTCCAATGATTCAAATAATATTAGCCCTATTTCACATACATCTTCATCCCCACATACGTCTCCTACTATTACAGTAAAGAAAGAACTTTCAACTGAAGAAGAAGACGAAGAGGATGATGATGATACTAAAACTAAGACCAAAAGCAAGAAATTGAATTCAAAACTGGTTAAACCAAAAAAAGATAAGAATTCTCACAATATGATTGAAAAGAAATATAGAACTAATATAAATTCAAAAATCTTAGCTTTACGAGATGCCGTTCCTTCCCTAAGAATTGCTGCCGGTTCTAAAGATATATCAGTCGCTGATTTAGAAGGGTTAACACCTGCTTCAAAATTAAACAAAGCATCTGTTTTAACAAAAGCAACCGAATACATTAAACATTTAGAGAATAAGAATAGCATATTGAAACAACAAAACTATCAATTGCAAACTTTAATAAACCAAGCTAATTTAAATCCACAACAAATCATAAATCTTAATCTGAATTCAATGAATACTGATAATACCCAACAACAACATGGCTTTGGATTCTATCCTCAAGAAAATTTTAATGTTACTTATAATCAGCAACCAGTTTCGTACACTAATACTGACACTTCTCAAATGTCGAATAATATATATAGTGTTCCCCAAACCACGTCTAATCAATCAATTACTAATAAGGTATTGTTGGGAGGTATGGCGGCTGTCATGGGTACCTCATTATTTGCAAATAGTGGTAATGATATGAAAGGGTTATCAGGATTACCATTTTCATTTTTGTTACCCAGAATGGTTACAAATCCTTCTCCAATTACTATTCAATTGTTTGAATTAACTAAAATGTTATTATTATTGGGAAGTTTATTTACATTAATTTGGCCACTTTTCAAACCAAAGAACAGTGATATCAAATCTGGTACAATTAATGATAATGTTTTTAAAACTTGGGTTTTGGTTAATATGGGATTGAAATTACCTAAACTGATCAATGATAGTGAAATTCAACAAATAGTTAATCGCTTAATTGGAGGAAATCCTTCAATTTATCAATTGATTAAAGACTATGTTTTGTTAAGTTCGTCATCGGCTACATTTGAAACGTGTTTATTGAATTTAATAATTAGTAAGATATTGATCAAAAAGCACCCAATGATATCGTATATAATTCAGAATAATTTGACTATAAAAGGAGGATTAATTTTGAATTTTGAGTACCGTGGTGATAACAAGTCTTTGATTCAATTAAATAAACTCATTGGTAAAGTTGATGGATTATCATTCTTTGGTAGTGATGAATTGTTTAGTCGAATTATAAATTTAGCGGAAAATAAACCAATAAATTATTCAATTAATGATGGGCAAAATCATTTAAAATATGTTGAAATTTTCAATTTAAATAAACAAGATTATTATGGGATTTTGTTTAATTGGAGAGTTTTGGAAATTATTCATGAATTAAACATGAAATATCTTGAATTGGATGATGATGAAAATAAGACTATTGAAAATGATTTAGATATTATCAATGAGACATTAGATAAGGATTCATATATTTATCAGTATTTCAATTTGTTTAAGACAGTTGTTAATTGTAACAATTCATCAAATTTATTGAAAGTATTACAAAATAGAGTTGAGAAATGTTTGAAAAACTTTGATTTAATTACTAATGGTCAAGAATTAACTGATGACGATAAAATATCGGAAGATGAAGAAGAAAATAATAAAGAATTGGAGAAACAAGAAAGAAAATCAACCGAGTCAAATATTGAAAAGCAAAGTGTTAAGAAATTAGTTTCCTCATTAAATTTAATTAATCAAGAAGAATTTATAATTTTGACCAGTTCAATGATTTTATATTATTACAAAAGCAATAAGATTGATCAAGCAATAAAATCATTGAATTATTTATCAAGATTATCAAAAAAGAAAACATTAACTTTATTATCATTTACAAGTTTAATAAATTTGTTGGAAATTATACCAAAAATTGATGATAATAAAATTTTAGATAATATGATAATTATACTTAGACAATGGTTAAACAGTTCAAATCTCAATAATTTCATGGATTTTTCTACTAAATCAAATTTAACTAAATTGGTAGTTAACAAAGGAATGTTATTAAATGGAATAGAAATTAATGAAACAGAAGAAGATTAAACAAATCAGAAGGAGGAGAAGGAGGAGAAGAAGAGGAAGAAGAGGAAGAAGAATAGAAGAAGAAGAAGAAGAAAAGAAGAAGAAGAAGAAGAAAAGAAGAAGAAGCAAAAAGGAAACCAAACAAAAACGATAATTCAGATATAATTGGTGAATCAGCAATTGGTTTTAGAATTCAGATATAATCGGTGAATCAGCAATTGGTTTTAGAATTCAGATATAATCGGTGAATCAGCAATTGGTTTTAGTTTTTTATTTGAATTGAGATTGATGATCATTCCTTTTGATCATCAATTATTATTCCTACAGGGTTTATTAACGATTAATTTACAATGTATATTAAAAATTGCTTCTAATTATTTATTTTGTTTATTATTATAATTCTACAGTTAGTACTGTGTTGGCGTAAACTATTAAATCTTTGATAGATATTATCTTAAATTTCAAGAACCAATTAACATAAGTTAATTAGATTATGTAAATAAAGGGGTTAGTACTATGATTCTATTATTAATTAGATTATGAAATAAAGGGGTTAGTACTATGATTCTATTATTAATTTGATTGTTTGTATATAATATAGAAGCCATATTTTCTCACTTATCAATATACGTGACCAGATTATTTTTCATTACAAGTAATTAATTTAGTTTAATTAATTTAGTTCAATAATGTTTGGTACAAAATAAATCTTAATTGTATTATATAAATGTCATATTAGTTTTCTATAAACGATATTCTAATTTAATTCATTCTACAACAATACAATTACTTTAATTTATTATGTTTATCATTTTTTGTTTTATTGGTCAACAAGGACTTAAAAAATAATTAAGAAATTTAAAAAAAAAATTCATCATGCGAGAAGGGATAGTAATAGTAATGATGACCGGGAAATGAATTGGTAAATTACTAAAAGTTTAAACTATGTAAAACTAAAGTATTAATATTAAAATGGGGAAATGATTATTATAAGATTGTATGTATTTTTATGAAAATTTTATAAAAAATTGAAGCAATAATTACATCTATTGCATATAAAAGATAATGCTTATGGCGTGATGAAATTATTTTTATATAATGTTATCTTAAAAAAAATTTATATAAATTAACAACAATTTTCAATAAAATTATATAAATAGTAATTAAAAAATTTCAATTAAATATTAGCATCAAATCATGGATAAACAATACTATTCAATTTATTATATTGTATCATACTGTGAGACATTATTTGGTTTAGTAGGGTTGGCATTATCAGGTTATGTTGTTGGTCAAGTTAAACATGCATTTCCATTATCAGTTTTAACTTTAGTATTGACAGTATTAACATTTGTTTATGTACCACTTCGTACGTTTTTGGATAGATTTCAACATCGAATCATTTATATTTTTTCATTTGTTATTGATGGTGCCATTTGTATCGCAAGTGTCGTAGCAATGATATTGAATGTCTCCAAAACTAGATGGAAAACTAGATATTGTTCTTCTGAAAATATCAAAGAAGGTAAAATCAGACAAAGTCAATGTAATGTTGGTGCTGCCTTAGTAGTTATCAATGTTTTGATGATTATTAGTTTTGCTATATCAACTTTCTACTTATGGAAGAGAATTTTTTCAGGATACAGAAGTAAAGTTGAAATGAATTAAGACAATGAATTAACAAACAACAACAATAATTAAAATTATAATAATCATAATAATTATAATAATAATAAAAATGATAATAATTACTACTACAACAGCAACAGTAGCAACAACAATTTAGGAGTTGACTATCAACTTTTTCGAAGAAAATCTATCATTCCTGCTAATCATTCATGAAAAGGATCTTTAGATATAATATCTTTATTTTTTTCTTCCACTATTACTACCACAACGAAATTTGTTAAAATTTATTAATTTGTCAAAGTTTTCCTACAAAACAAATTTCACTTGGTTTTTTGTACTATTAAATCCCAGAAATTTCAATTAATTTACGTTAATGTCATCATTTTGTACTTCTAACATGAATATATATAATACAACACCATTTTTCCTCTTAATATATTCAATATACAATTTTTGTAATGCTAATTAGAAAATAACCCATATCTCATATCATGATTCATAATGATAGCACTATAACAATCTAGAATGACCTCTTGTCCATAAGTTTACCAATCCAATACCAAACCTACTATGTCAGGTCATCAATTCATTCTTACTATACTGGCGGTTGGCAATACCTAATTGGTCTCGGGGAACATTGCTCAATCAACTTCCTCATCTGGAAGCACGCAAAATTTCAAAATATTGCCAGAAACGTGGGACCAAACACCGAAGCATAGTTCAAAACTCGTTCACTTTGGTTGGCCCTTGATTGTAAAAGATTATTTACTGTCAATTTGAAAAGTAGCACTTTGGATGGATGATTGAGTTGTAGTTTCAAGAAGGTAGTCTTGGGATTGACTTGATTTTCACTTTGAATCAAAGATATAATCAAAAAATTTTCCGGATATAGTAGTAAATCCGGCTGACATAAATTTTTACATTGGTAAGGTGATTGTTATTACTATGTACTATTAAATTGAACCGTGATATATGTTATATGGTCTTGGAAACCACTGGTTTGTGTACGATATTAGTCATTGAAGTCGATTTTTCTGTATACGGCTTCTTTAAATAATTTTTGATTTCCAATTTGATATATTTTTGGCTGCAAAAACTTTTGTTTGAGTCATAAGCTGGAGTTTTCTTTTCTTTCTTTTTATGGAAAATAGAACAACTATCGTTGTAACATTGATACTATGGGGTTTAGTGTTGATTATAACAATTGGTTTGTCAATACCAATCGTTTTCATCTTTGAAAAATTAATGATCCCCCCATTTTTATCAGCAATATTGGGAGTATCAACTGTTAGTGTTAAGCTCACAAAATCACGATTACTTACAATCACTGGGATGATTTTGCTATCTTTGATATGCTTTATTTATTATGTGAACTTTGTAGTCCACTACAAGCCAGTCCTTGAACCTTCCCTTCGAATTGTCGTACTATCTTGGTTAGTTTCCTCGGCAATTTTCTTATTATTTAATCTTGTCCTTGTTTGTGGAATTATAAAATTCTATATTGAAGAAAAATCCCAAAACCTAACATCGTCTAATATTATGTCGAGAGCAAATGAACATATTCCTATCGTCGAAGTTTATCCTTTTGAGTCTTATTTAACTGTGGAGTAAACATAAACACTTGATTGCTAGGAACCCAACAATTTGATAGATTGTATAATAAAATAATAGAAATATAGTAATAATAGATGAAATTTGAATAAGATGGCTTACTAGTAAATTGAAATCAAATTCAAATGTAGCTATATATTGCAATCGGTAATTTCTACACGATTCTACCACTATTTAACCCTTTTCGTGTTTTTTTCATTTAGTCAACCATAAAACATTACACATTAATTCCAAAATTTTTGTTTTTGCAATTTTAACAAAAAGTTAGTAATGAAGTAATCTTATGAAACATTACATCTAACATTCACTAGTTGTATATATTAATGAGTTTCTACTAAATTCTATTGTCTAATATATATTTTGATGATAATTGTTTGGTACAAATACATTGTTCAACTATTGACTTTTGTAGATTCTCACCATCTTGATCGCCTTGTTTCCACCATGATACTGAAAGATAGTAAGTGTTAGATCTTGGTACATACTTTAACTATGTCAATACAAGGCTTAATACATAAATGCAAGTCTAAAGGCAGTATTATATATCTAGTATTTTAAAAACCTTCAATATCTGAGAATATATACTTAATCAACCAACCTACTCTATTAGTCAATCTCTTTGAACGTAAATGGTTCATAAGCATACCCTTCACCTTGAAAAAATTTTGACATCGCTTCAACCCAGTGTAACCTTAAAGAATGCAACATGGCAGATGTACCTTCCATTAATACTAAAATACAAACTGTCAAAACAAACCATAAACCAAATAAAAAAACGGTCATTATAACCGCTTTAGCTCCTGTGCCTCCAAACGCATTTTGAATTGTCATTGACCATAACACAGTAGATAATTGAGCATGAGCTAAAGATAAGGCCCACAATCTTAAATAAGATGCAGTGTGACTAACGCAATTTAAACAAAATTCAATTGTATGAATAACTTGATGGATTACAACATCACCAAGATTAAAGCCACCGTGCTCACCATCACCACCATGATCACCAGAATTTAGATTTAATGGTTCTATATCATTTGGAAATCTATAGTCATTGTCCAACATATCAATTTCATCAGCAGATGAATTAACATCATTGTTCGATTCAAGTAATGCAGCTTCTTCTTCATAAATTCTAACAGCATGATGTTCTTGTGAAATAATATCGGAAAATCCCATTTGCTGAGCTCGCTTATTTTCCCGATTCAATACAATTGGCTTATACAACAAAAGCCAAGGAACACAGACCAATGCAATCAAAACTAAAACAATTTGAACAAACTTTTGTCCAGGATATAATTGTTCTTCAATTTTTCCTGGAGATAAAAACATATTGATCAACATATTAAGCAAGCCAGGTGGTTGTCTACCTGTACCCAACCAATCCACGGACCATTTATAAATAATAGTTAAAGTTAAGTATCCAAATATACTTTGCATGAAAAGAAACCCTGGAATAAAATTACCAATTATATCAACTCTAGACCTAAAGAATCTATAGTTGACCAAACTGAAAAATAATGAATAATTCATATGGATGAATCCCATCAAAATTGACAATTTCATTTTATACGAATTTGTGAAAATTAAATTATTTTCAGTGCCATGCCATGCCCAGTCAAGACCAAAAGGATATGTCTTCCCAACAATTCTTTCGGCTGTAATAGTAACTGGATTGCTGGCATCGTAATGTTCTGGAAACTTCCACTCCCATCCAGAATTGAATAATGACATTGATTTGGAAAAAATATCATTATAAATAAGACCAGTATACATTGAAAAGATTCCCATCAACAATATAATATATCTACCATTGAATGCCATCTCCACAATCTCATCTTTGTTTCTTATTGAACTAATTTGAACTTCATTTTTAATAAAGTATAAACTAACTAATAAGACAATAAATCCATGCCCAACATCACCAAACATAATAGCAAACATGAATGGAAACGTAACAATTGTTGCTAAACCAGGATTAACTTCTTGGTAAGTAGCAATACCATATGCATCAATAATCAGTTGGAAAGCAGCCGTGAATTTGTTTGTTTTATGATAAGTGGGTGGTACTCTATTTGTAACTAATTCATTGACAACAGCTACTAGATTCTCTGAATCATCATTCAAACCTGAATAATTGACAGCTCCTACTTCAGAATCATCAATTGTGAATACGGGGGTTGTTTCATCATTAACCTGTAAACTAATACTAGAGTTAGCCGATACATGGGATTTGTCGTGAACCAAATTCCTCAAAGTTTGACTAACTTTATCGAGCTCTACCTTAGGTATCCAACCTTCACCAACTAAGCATCTTCTGGTTGAATCTTCATCGAATTTATTTAAAGTTTCATAAATTAATTTTTCACGACGAACAGTGTAAGAATATGGAATATAATTTTCTTGGAAGACCATTAATTCTGTAATTAAGTGACCTTTGGTTGTTTCAATAATAGCATTTAAATCCGTGATTTTAAGATTGATATCATCAAGAGTTAATTTTCTTGCTTGAGAACCACCATTAATGTTATCATAAATTACCCCATCTAAAGATTGAATAATACGACGCACACGAGATTTCAAGAAATCACCATGAAGATATATTATAAAGATAGATTTATCAATTAATTGTGGATCTTTATTATTAAAATTGGATAATTTTTGTTCATCAATAGTTTTTTCAGTAAAATATAAATTACCTCTTAATGTCCTCCAAAGAATTTTCCGAAGTAAAGGAATTTTTTCTCGGGCTATAGTTCCTGTAATTGAATTCCCACCATCAGTGTCATATTGATTACTATTACCATGATCAAAATCGGAATCCTCGTCCCCTTGTTCTAGACGATTTAATAAAGCTTCTCCTTCATCAAAAGGTTGAGATGATAAATTTTGACCCAAACTTACATCCAAAGAACCTTGATGACAAAAATTATCAAAAGCATTCAAAACATATCTATTTTCGATTAATTTCAATACTTGAATCGATAAATTATCGAAACTATCATCTAAATGATTAATTCTTTCCCAAAAAGTATTGATTCTTTGTTTTAATGTATCCATTTCTGAAGATGATGGCAATGGAATTGAATCACCAGTATCAATAATTTGATTAGATTTAATAGTTTGATATTTTTTCATAATTGAATGAATGTCAACCAATTGTTGGTCAATCTTCTCAACATTTCTTAAATCATTTATAAAAGTTCTTTGAAATGGGGTTAGCTTTGAATTTAAATCTCGAAAATGAACATTTCCAATATTTCCCAATTCATAAACCACATCTCGAGCTAGCTCGATAGTAACATAAAATTGAACTAATGTCATTGGAGCTGACCGGAAAATCGCCTCGTCATCTCCAATCTCCTGATCTCGTAATTGAATTGGTGGTACCATAGAGTTTAAATCATTCAATTTTTCAATCAACTATACTCAATTCAAAGTAATTTTGTTATTCTTTTTCCAACTTGTTTTAGTCTAATCTATCAAATAGTCCTTAATATTACCTATAACCTTGATATATCCCTTTATACTTGTGATATTCCTCTGGTTCAAGCTAAAGAATTCAAATAGTAATAAATTATCTACAACTTTCTAATTGTGTGTTCAAATGGCAGGCATATAAAATTTGGCTGTAAAATCACGGTAATTGCAAATATTGGCTAACTGGGTTCGATTGGTAGACATAATAGAAGACTATGAAGGTGACACGAATAGCATGGTTACCGATGATGATCATGGTAGCCTGGGGTATGTCTGTTGAGGAGCGTTATGATCAGGCTATGAAGTTACTTGCTGGAATATCAATCGATAATGATAAAACAATATACAATTACGAAAATATGGATCAAAGGTTATATATACCCCAATATGATATTACAATTCAAGATTATATTCTGGAAAAGTTGAATGAGGTAAACCCGATAATCATGGATGAAATCTTACCCCAATTAGAAATTAATGCTCAACATGATCATATACCTTCATTACTAACGTTGGCCGATGTATATCTATTTGGAAACTATTCCATCCCTACAAATTACTCCAAATCATTACAGTATTATCATCGAATTGTTGAGGTTGAGCCAAATGGACATGCATATTTTATGCTTGGGTTTATTTATAGTACGGGATTATTTGGAGAAGTCGAAAAAAATTTAGCTAAATCAAACTTATACTATCAATTCGGGGTTGAAAATGATGATATTAATAGCATGTTGGCTTTGGCTTATAAAAATTATCAAGATATAGCTGATATTTCAAGTTGTGATTCGGCGTTGTTTTATTATAGTAGTTTAGCTCATAAAGCTCTCAAATTTCACAATCTGAGAAATGAATCGAATGAAATTGATGATGTATCTTATAATATTCGTATTTGTGATTTCAATGGTGGGTTGTTTGGTGAAAAATTGAGTGAAACAAATTCTTCCATTCTTAGAAGATCTCGAATTTATAAAAATTTAGGTGCTAACTTTAATGATTTCAACCTAGATATCGATGATCATGAATATGTTCACTATTATTATCAAGCTTTGAAATATTATACTGGTGATTATTTTCTCCCAAAAAATTATACATTAGCTTTAAGTTCTTTTACAGATTGTGCAAAAATGGGTACTCAAATGTATGGTCCATCTTATTCAAATATAAATCGAATTGATAGAATTTTTTTGAGCTTTTGCCAAGCTAGATTAGGGCATATGTATTTGAAAGGTCAAGGTACTGAAGTTAATCCTAAAAAAGCAAAAATATACCTTACAAATGCGATCAAATTATATGAAAACTCTCCTGATGCTTATCATGATTTAGGTACTATGTATGAAGATGGCTTAGCAGACGAGAATGGTACCCCCGATATTGTTACCGCCATTAAATATTACGGGGAAGCAGTACAACGTTCTTCTGTTGATGCTAAGGTTAGCCTTTCAAAGTTATTAACTAAAACAAGTCCCAATCAAAATCCAATGAAAAGTGAAGTTGCAAAAAATATCTACACCCAAATGAAAGATGCAGCCTATGCTGGTGATATTGAAGCTATGTACTATTTAGGCGATTACATTCAGTCAGGATTTGCGTCTTTTGTTGATCCCCAAGTTCAATGGCAGTGTAAAGATGTCACTTATTTTTACAAATCAATGATTGAATACTCGGAGAGATTATTTGCTCCTCATCTAGAGTTTGCTTTTGAACAATTAATTAGAGGAAATTTTAAAAATGCGTTACTAGCATATCTGATAGCAGCTGAGCAAGGTTTTGAAGGAGCCCAGGTATCAGCAGCAAACTTACTATACCAGGTCGACCCATTATATAGCGTAAATGGGCCAAAAACATTTGAAAGGGAGCGGGTTTTAGCTGCAATAGGTTATCTTGAAAAGTCTGCTTCACAAATGAATACTGATTCCGCTGTTTTTCTTGGTAATTTATATGCCAATGGGGTAGAATCTTGTGGTATAGATCGCAACTATAACAAAGCATTCCAATTTTACCAAAAAGCAGCCCATAGAAAATCTTCACACGCAGCTTATAATCTTGGACAAATGTATGAATATGGTTTAGGACCTGCCAATACTTCCATAGATTATCATATGGCAAAGAGATATTATGATTTAAGTTTCGAATTTAAGAATGAGCATGATCATTTTCATGGTAAATCAAGCAATAAACTTGCAATAAATTTAGCTGTTTTAAGGCTAAGAATGAAATATATGTTCAGTAAAAAATCAAGTCAATCAAGTTATGGTGAGCACACGGGCTGGCTTAATGCATTTAGAAAGATAAGATCAAGTAAGCATACCGAAACAGATGATATTGCACAAAAGGGGTTGTCGTCTGATTCTTTGCCTGGAGAGGAATCTGAGCAATGGGATGTAGAAATTCAAGAATACGATACTGCGGATTACATTGTCATATTTTTTACATTTTCCTTCTTCTTAATTTTCTTTGTTCAGAATATTATTCGACAAATAAGAAGAATGAGAGCTAACAATCAAAATAATCATCCTCCAGTTGAAAATGAAGGAGAAGAAGGCGTGCAACAGAACCAGCAAGAAGATGAACGAGAAGAGGAACCAGATGTACAAAGAGGATGGCGTTTCAATCAAAATGGTGTTGAATTTAGAGGTATGTTTAATGTTCAGTTTTTCGCCCTATAAATGTTCTATTAATATTCTATAAATTTCCTATTCAATTATATATGTACATATGCATATGATTTGATCATCCCGTTATCATTTCATTCATAATATCCTTTAAAATGGTATTGCTTTTAAGTAACTTTGTAGCAACTTTATGACGTTTTGATTTCGACGCTGAGTTCAATAAAGATGTATCTTCGAAGTTGTAAAATGTGTCTGCCTTAGAAGGTAATTGGTATAACCAACCCTTCGATGAAAGAAGCTCTAAAAACTTCTTTGTAGTCTGCGCATTCATGAGAGTAGACTTTGAACCTAATATTATTAGTTTACATTTTGCCCTGGTGATTGCTACGTTTATTCGCCTCCACTCCTTGACCAAATCTCCAGCTTTATTTTCTTCATTAGATCTTACTAAAGAGATGATGATGCAATCTTTATCTCGGCCCTGGAATTGATCTGCAGTCAATATCTCCACATTTCTATCAGATAAGTTTCTTTTGAGTAGTCTCAATTGACCTCTGTTGAAAGACATTACCCCTATCGAGTCTTCATCAACACCATAATGAAGGAATGCATTTACTATTTGAGTAATCAATTTTGCTTCCACACGATTTTCGATTATCTCTCCATTATTACTTTCTAATGCTGGCACCCTATCATGATCCAAGAAGACAACTTTATTGCTTTCTTTGAGCACTATATCCATCCATCGATCGGATTTTGAAATATTGGCAGATGATAGATCGTCAGCCATATAATCAAGTGGAATAGATAATGTTTGGTCAGCCACAGATTTGGTACCACAACGCAATTCGTTCTCATATATCAAGACGTTTGCAAGTTCCATGATATCTGAGCACATTCTATATTGATATGTCAAGGTAGCTACACTTTGTGGATATTTCGTAGCAAGTTTCATAAAGAGTGATTGGGACAATTCTTGTTTCACTCTAAAGTCTGGGTGTTGAACTAAAGGTGGAAGTTGATTGTGATCACCTACTAAAACAAATTTCTCGCAAAATCTTAAAGGGCCGAGACTAATTGGCATTGATACTTGGGAAGCCTCATCAATTATACAGTAGTCAAACTTATCTCTAATACTAAAAGTGATATCATTAATTCCTAAGCATGAAGATGCCACAACCTGAGGAGTAAGATAAGCTTTAAGAAATTTATCGTGAGTATCTATCTTATCATCATCTCCATATGTAGGGATAAACTGTCGAATATCCTTGTGAACAACACCATGGTACCCCACTCTCAATATGCTAATTCCATAATCTTTTATTTTAAGCAAAATGTTATCAACAGCCGAATGGGTATAAGAGGCAAGTAATATCGATTTCCCATTATCCGTCAAAATCTTGATTAGTCGAGAAATCACTGTTGTCTTTCCAGTTCCGGGCATACCTAATAATAATGCATAATCTTGGGCTGTCAAAACCTTTTCTATGGCTGCTATTTGGCTAGTGTTCAAATCCGAAGTTAGCTTAGATGGTAAATCAAAGCTTGCAGAAGAAAACCTTGGAGGCTTCATTTCAACAATTAATTTTCGCCTTGCTTCATCCCCATTAGATAAAAACAAATTCAAGACATTATATCTAGCTAAAGCCATACCAGTGTACATTTCGTTTTTGTCTATTCTAAATGTCCTACCTGTGGATTTATTCTCTTGCTGAGTTTTATGTAATACACCCTGAAATAATTGATTATTACTCTTATTGAAATTACTCAATTTCATATCAGAATTAATGATTCTTCTCGATGTAGAAATTGTTATTGTCGAGTAATTGACCTCTCTAACAATTCCATGTGCTATTCCAAAATGCCCAACCTCGTCACTTATAATTATCCTGTCTCCTACAACCAATTGCGTTCCTAAAAAACTGGTAGAACTCATTGAGCTCCTAGTAAGTTTGTAAATGAACCTCTTGGATTCGTCATATTTATCACCATCATTATCATCATCAGATTCAACTATAACCAAATTCCCAATCGCCTTACCATCTGTGCTTTCCCTTTGCTTAGCAGTTAATGTCCAAAGATACTTGATAGTCTTCTTCATAAAACTTTCTTCTTTTGTCAACAAATCATCCCAATAATTGTAAAATTGGGCATAGAGTGGGTTGTCACTCAAATGACTAGTTAGGTCATCATAATCTTCCTCCAGAAGACCACTAGAGTTGCCAGTGCCATTTTCTAACAATTTGTTTATTGTCATACACGGTCCTTGAATTTCACATCTTTCACAGGTGGAGCTTTGAAGCAACGCCGGTAATTCACGGACATTTTCTTTAAAATACTTTGTGACTTTGTTTCTCAAGTTCACCAATGCTTTTAGATCGTTTTGGCTGATATCGCATTTTTTAGTTAATTGAGACTTAGTGTAGACAAGAAGGAAAGACTCAATATCCATGTCATACCTATCCTTGAACAACAAAGAATATAAAGTTGCTTGAGCCAGATGCGTAATATATTCCCGACCAGTCTTAATTTCCAAAGGTAATAAGTACTGTCCCTTAGTTACTTTATTTTCCAACTTAGTTTCTAATGTGACGTCAACCATACCATTTAATCCAAACATTGGCGACAAAATATTCTCCTCAATGTCTAGCGCTTTATTGACAGAAAACATTATGCTCTCATTGTGTTTATTTGTTGGGATATAATTCAAGGTTGATAATGGCTTTCTGTAATATTTTTCGAACCAAGTATGTAAATACGGTAAATGCTTCTCGATCTCATCTCTAACTTTATCAATAGTTTCATCAATACTGAAAATTGAATGAATGTATTCCAAAACATATTTATCCGCTAGATCACGAATAAACTCGCAAGTCCAACATTCTCTATAAAAGCATTCTTGAAAAACCCTATGTACAATCTCACCCACAATAAGAGGTATCGACAGTACACCAGGAAATTTGTATCTGCTCGTCAATACTGTCTTTCTCGAACATATAATTTGATTTGAAATGGTGGTAGCAGATAAAAGTATGTCTGGGTTCCAAATAAGTAAATTGATAGAATCATCAATTAATCTTGGATTTGAAGGATTGGTGACAATAACATGTACTATGTCATTCGCTTCATATTCCAAATCAGTATACTCACCTCGAACAATTAGTTTATGATCAATTGAATTCTCGTCTATTACATCTAGGATCACTTGTTTTTTGGATAACCCTGGCCCATAGTTTCTCTGCAATTTACTCCTTATTTGATACCGGTTTAGATTTGGTCTACTAAACGATAACACACTGTTATTTTCAATTGGATTTGTTTCAATTTGTTGTTGAAACGTACCTGAAGAGAACTCTTGTCTAATGTTGAACTTGCTAACACCAGAAAATGATTTCAGAATTGCAATGTTTGAAAACTTTGTAGACGATTGAAACTCATCCTGTGGGTTGATTGCAGCCTCCAATACATTCATTAAATCAGAGTCATCATCTGTGAACGGATCATCCGAATCTGAATTGTCTTTCTTACTTAGTTCAATTACAGATCCTAATTTTTGTGAATTTGTTGCTTTATTTAAAGCCTCCAAAATTAGCTCGTCATCATCAGAAAAGGGATCCATATCATCGGATTCCATTTTATTAGTCATATTGGGAGTTATCGCTCCATTAGGTTTGGATGCGTTCTGATTTGTATCTTTTAAATCAAAAATTTCAATTTTTGTTGATCTCACTTTCAGTGGGCTCTCTAGTTTATTTAAGGAGTCGGTTAAATTTGAAATAATCAAATCATCCAGCATTCCTTCCTCATCGTTATCCACGTCGTCATTTTTATTTTTATCATTACTATTCTCATTATTGGCATTATTATTATTATTGTTATTATCATCATCATAAATTTTGGTATTATTATTGTTACTGTTAATATTAATATTACTAATATTATTAATATTATTACTATTGCCGCTACTACTGTCTTTATTATTATTGTTATTAATGGTTTTCCCGAAATTTTCGTTTGAATTGACAGAATTGGGGGCAATTTTATTAATGTTATTCAAGTCTTTCACGGTCAATTTTTCAAAAGTATCATCATCTTCCAAATCACTATCTTCAAATTTTTTTTGATTATCACTCTTACTTGAAAGTTTATCAATCCAATCATTCAAAGTACTATTTGATAAATTAGATGAGGTTTTGAAAAAATCGGCCGCAATTGATTTAGTTCTTAATAAATTTGGAATATTTTTCCCATGATTGTTTGATTTTGTTAGCGTTATGCTTTCCGACTGAGTTCGTAGAAGACTTGGGGTCTGGATCAAGTTAGTGTGTAAATTGTTGCTGCCATATTTATTTAAAACTGAATTTGTTTGTTCATTAATTAAAATTGATGGCTCAGAATAGTTATTAGCACCATTTTGACTTTTATTAGGTTTAGTATTATTTCGAACACTAAAATCTCGTAAAGGTGAAGACGGAGGTTGATTATTTGGTTGTCCCCATCTTATACCATCAAAGCTATCATCTGAATTTTGAATTTCATTTAATTTGATGGGCGTTTTAGGTGTATTATTTGGAGAACTGATATTTATAGCATTATTACCTTTTCTTTCAAAACCAGCAGTTGTTGGTCTCATTGACAGCGTATCTTCATCACCGCAATCATCATTTCTTTGGTATGTTTTGGGGAAACTAATTTCATTTCTGGTAATTACTGGTTCAAGTTCATGGTTCTCATTAGTGACGGGTCTTGTTAATGTATTAATTGGCAGAAAGAAACTGGTTCTTTTCAACTTTTTATGTTTTTGCAACAGTAAAAACTGTTTCTTACTAGCAAAACTATCATTTGAGCCCGCCAGTTCACTATTATTCATAGCGTTTACCCTAGGTTAACCATTTACAAATGTGGTTGTAAAATCAAAATTTCCTATCGCGTTGTTCTGGCGCTACCATCTATTTAGTTAAATATTGGCGCTACCATTAACAAACCTGATTGATTTTTTTTTTAATTTTACTGCGAAGAGAGTTTACAATATTGGTAGTAATTTACTACGACTGGACCGGGAATTAGTTTGACAATGGTGCTAGCTTTAGGTCGAAGCGGGATTAATTTTTTAATAAAATATGATTTTTTATTAAAATAAATCTTAATCAAATAATATTAAAAATTATAAAACAATTTGAAATCAAACAAATTCTTAATTCAATTGTATGTTTTTATCTTGTTTTAATAGATTCATCGAATAGAATCAAAAAGTTGTTACCTGCATATAACCAAAATGGTAAAAAATTTGAAATTTTATGCTCATCGATAAAAAAGTGAAAAATTAATAGTAGAGTAAGAGGTAGGGTTTTTAAATTTGATCAGCAATACAAATATAGATTCGAGAACATGGCTTACGTATTGACAGAGACCGCTGCAGGGTATGCTTTATTGAAGGCATCTGACAAAAAGATTCACAAATCTACTAGTTTGATTGAAGATTTGAATAGTGCTGATAAAATTATGAATCAATTTAAAATTCATAAATTTGAAAAATTTACTAGTGCAGCTAATGCTTTAGAAGAAGCCAATGCAATTATTGAAGGAAGAATTTCTGAAAGTTTAAAAAAATTGTTGGAAGATGCAAAATCTGATAAGAAAGCCACATTAATTGTTTCAGAAACTAAATTAGGTAATGCCATTAATAAATTAGGATTGAATTTTTCCGTTGTTTCTGATGCTGCTTCATTAGATTTACATAGAGCTATTAAAGAATATTTACCGGAATTATTACCTGGTTTAAATGATCAATCCTTAAATCAAATGTCTCTTGGTTTAGCCCATTCTCTTGGTAGACATAAATTAAAATTTTCTGCTGATAAAGTTGATACTATGATTGTTCAAGCTATTGCTTTATTAGATGATTTAGACAAAGAATTAAATACTTATGCCATGAGATGTAAAGAATGGTATGGTTGGCATTTCCCTGAATTGGCAAAAATTATTGTCGATTCAGTCGCTTACGCAAGAATTATTTTAACTATGGGTTATAGATCAAATGCCGCTGATATTGACTTATCAGAAATTTTACCTGAAGAATTAGAAGACCAAGTCAAAGTTGCTGCTGAAGTTTCAATGGGTACTGAAATTACCGAATTAGATTTAATCAATATTCAACAATTAGCTGAACAAATTGTTGATTTTGCTGCTTATAGAGAACAATTATCAAATTATTTATCTTCAAGAATGAAAGCTATTGCTCCAAATTTAACTAGTTTAGTTGGTGAATTAGTTGGTGCTAGATTAATTGCTCATGCTGGTTCTTTAACTTCTTTAGCTAAAGCTCCTGCCTCAACTATTCAAATTTTAGGAGCTGAAAAAGCTTTATTTAGAGCTTTAAAAACTAAGCACGATACTCCAAAATATGGTTTATTGTATCACGCTTCTTTAGTTGGTCAGGCTTCAGGTAAAAATAAAGGAAAGATTGCCAGAGTTTTGGCAGCTAAAGCTGCTGTTGCTTTAAGATACGATTCTCTTGCTGAAGATAGAGACGATTCTGGTGACTTTGGTTTGGAGGTAAGAGCTAAAGTTGAAGCAAGATTATCTGCTTTAGAAGGTAGAGACTTAAGAACCACTTCCAAAGTTGTAAAAGAACAACAAAAAATTGATGTAACTGAAGCTCGTGCGTATAATGCTGACGCTGATGCTCCAGTAGCTGATGTCGACTCAGATGATGAATCTGAAACTGAAGAAATTGAAGTCAAAGAAAAGAAAGAAAAGAAAGATAAAAAAGATAAGAAAGACAAAAAGGATAAAAAGAGAAAGAGAGATGATGACGAAGATATAGAATCGCCAAAGAAATCCAAGAAAGAAAAGAAAGAAAAGAAGGATAAGAAAGACAAAAAAGACAAAAAATCAAAAAAGGAAAAGAAAGAAAAGAAAGAAAAAAAATAATTTGAATGAACTTTTTCTATAATCTAAGTCTTTCACATATTTTTCATGCATTCCATTCATATCATTAAAAGGTGTTGTAAATCCTTAAAGAAAATTTACTGTAATATTTTGGTTCTTGATCCTTGTCGTTAGAGTTAAGTACTTTAATATTGAAACTATTTTGTTGTAACATAATAAAAGTATACGTTTAAAAGATACTATGTATAAATCATGCATTTAATTAACTATTTAATAATGAATGTACTTAATTTTGAGTTTTCAAATATGGAATGGTTAATCTAGATCTTCAGGCTCCGGCATCTCTTCATCTTCATCTACTCTGGTTGTATCTGTGGTTGTAGGTGCAGAGTTCGAGTTGTCAGTTTGTGATGCATTATCTCTGTTAGTCGTAGTTGTATTGTCATTAGTATTTGCAACCCTATTCAATCCTATCTCTTGACCATTGACAATAACCCGAGAATTGCCATTACTGGTTGCAAAGTGAGAAATTACATTAGTAATACCAGGAAGCACACCTCTAAGCACTTCCGAAAGCATATTTTCATGTCTAGCTAGTGGGTTTTGTGTAGCCGAGGTTTCCCGTTGACTTGAAGATCCTGAGCCATTTAACGTTGAGGAGTTTTCGGGATCCGAGTTGCTATTTCCAGAATTTTCGCTATTCACAGCGTCAACTGTGTTGGTAGAGGCATTGGCATCAGATGTCTGAGTTTGAGTTGTCAAATTTGATCTTGTTCTGTCCTCTAACATATCACCAAATTCATTCATAAATTCTCTAATAGTATTGGTGCCACGATCAAGGCCAGTAGCTGGATTAACAGCAGGGGTATTATTTGTGTTTGACGTGGTTTCACGAGCTGTATCATTAACCCTTCTTTCAAAGGGACTAGCAGTAATGGTAACTGATTCCATACCGTTAGATGCAAGCATATTTTGAGATACATCTTGGGTAAGTATATTGGGTCTTAATCTATTAGCTCTTTCAGAGCGGGATATAAGACTTGGTTCTCTCAATTGTGGAAGATATGTAAAATATTGTCTTTCATCTTCAGTCTGCGCTTCAGCTCTCAAATAGGCAAGAATTCGACGAACCTCACTAATGACATGTCTAATTTCCTGTTCTGGTTCATTTTGTTGATATGCTCTTCTTTCTGTAAGAGCTATTGCCAGACATAATCTTTGTACAAATTGGGGTAAAACTGTTTTGATTTTCAACTTTTTATATTCCTCGTGTTCAGCTCTAGACATCTTTTTATGACCTACTTCACCAACTGAAGTTTTCAATGCTAATAAATACGATTTCAAAGCAGTTAAACTATGGCCCATGTACAATTGACAATAACCCAATTGAGTCCAAGCAGGGGTGAATTGCCAATCACAGTTGACTGCTTGATTTAAATCTAAGATTGCTTCTGGGAAACAATTAAGTCCGATGTATGCAATTGCTCTATTGGTAAGAATTTGGGGCATTTGGGAAATTGCTTTTATACTTGATAAATCAAAAGCTTGAGTGTATATTTGAATAGCTTGAGCAAAAGCCAGATTTGACATCAAATTATTCCCTTGTTCTCTTAATTTACATACTAACAAGTTAGAGGAATCATTTTCCAAATCATTATTCAATAAATTGATATGACTTATTAATATTTTTTTGAATATTGGATAAATAGTATCAATATTAGCATTTAAGGCTTCAGGATTTAATAAATTACCAACTTTATTGATTTTTTCAGTTACTAAAGTTAATAATTTGGTTGAATTTGGTAATTGGGAAATTGCTTGGGATATAAATGATAAAGAATAAACTGACAATGTATCAAAGGAGTTCAAATTTCCTAATTTCACTCGATCTTCGTTTAAGTCAATTACTTGTTGTAAAATTAAGTATAATCGTTTACTCAATTGCTTCTCTCGTGATTCACTTATGAATGAAACATTAGCATTAACATCTGCAGTTTCAACTTTTCTGATAATATCATCGGTACTCAAATCTTGAGAATAATCATATAAATCAATATCTGGCCCTAATAACAATTTATCCAACTTATAGGCCAAAGAATCATAATTTGTATCACCAATAACATTTTTGACTTGTTCAATGTAAGCTTGTAATCCATATTCAATCACAACATCCAAATCAGTTAATTGATACTGTAAACTAACAGCATCTTCTTTGTTAATCATAATTTCTAGACGTGATTGAATTCGACTCCGAACATTGGATAAATGTTCACCAATTGATAATGCTAACCAGTACTTGAATGCATCTTCATTGTTACTACAATCGTTCAAGCCCATGGCAAATGAAATACCTCCGTTAGTCTATCAAAAATTGTGATGGGTTCTAAACCGATTGAAAATGTCGCAACCCGCAAAATCACTTTGCCACTATTAAGAATATTAGACATTATCGTTCATCATACAATCCAGGTTAATATTCGAGGTTACCAGTCAATTGAGAGGCAAATATCGATCAAGGACTAATAGAAATTGTTGTAATTCTTTTCAAAGATTTTTTTTCGAGCTGAAACCTATAATATTAAGCTAACTATTTAAAATTTTTGTTGAAACAACTAGTTGTCAAGTTTACATCAAAAACTTGTCAATTTAATCATAAAATCTAATCGAAAACTATTAGTTGATACTTTTAACTAATCAAATTTATTGAAAATTTTGTTCATAAACTGAACTAATCAAATTTATCCAAATTTTTGGTTTTATTTTTGAAAATAGTCATATTGAATTATTGAATTGGTTGATTTATCCAAAACCAGTGTGCTTTAGTGAAAACTAGCTAAATTTTTAAGAAGCAGGTTGATAGAGTGACACTTATTGATTGCTCTTATCCTGAAAGTTATTTTAACTACAAAACATTCATAAAATTTGTTTTATTGAGATACCATTCTCATTTACTTAATATTTCACAAACAAATTGGTTTTCATGATTCAACACAATAACCAAGAGTATTCTCATTTGCTTACTCCAGAAAGTTGCCTCAATTCATCAAGAGTTAGAGATTTCTTACGACTTTCTAGAATGAATTCTGATGATACAATCAGACAACATATTAATCGATTGAACAATAACTTTGAATGTGACGAGTATTTTAAAACTGAAATAGCTCCCCATTGGAAAGCGAGAGCTTCTTTGATTGGTTATTGCACTAAATATGCTTCTGAACTACGATCCAAAACTGAAAAAGCTGTTGCAGTTACTTCAAACCTAGAAGATAGCGATGTTTATGATCTACGTAAAGATCCCTATGCTATTAGAAATGTTATGGAGCGAATAGATGACCAATTCGCTAATTGTGATAGTATAGATAATTGGACAAGTAATGAAAAAACCGTTGAAAAAATTGTCCGAAGTCAAACCATCGATATTTTAAATGAAAAATGTTATTATGGAAATTGGATACAAAAATTCAAAAATTTGATAAATGAGTTATGAAATCAAAACTTGTTGACTCATTCGCATTGTGCTAATTCACTAGTTTGTAAATAGAAAATGTTTCAATTGTTAAAATACTTCATAAATATTGTATTGTATATAGTTCTTGATTGTAAATAGTTATTTATTTGTGAGCAGCAGCAGCGGCTGCTGCTGCAATTTTATTGTACGATGGTTTAAGTGGTATTGAAGTATTTGAAGAATTATGAGACGAGGAATTTGATATTGGTGTAGCAGGTGGCCTTTTTTGTTTTGTAGCAACTTTTTTTGGTTTACCATTTTGTTTTTGTGATTTATTATTTGCAATTGATGATTTGGATTTGACATGGTTTGAAGCATTTTTTCTACTGACCATATCTTTTGCTAGGAGTAGACATTCAATCCAACTATAATTTTTACCTAATCTTACCTCAGATCCACTTTTATCGATTACTTTAATTGAGGTTTTCAAAGATAAACTATCAATATCTCCAACACGCTTGAGAAATACCAAATCCCCTCCTTCTCGAATTAATTCCAATATCAAGTATCCAAATGTTACCGAATCTTCTTCTTCGAATTCATACTCATACATGGAATAGTCACCACCTTCATTCGCTTTTAAATCAACTAGCATAACATTAAGTGACCCATCTATAAAGAAAACTCGTGCCTTAGATGTAATGATGGTTACTACGGGGATTTGACTAGATTTGATCGACTTGGAATACTTTTCAATCAATTCTTCAATGAAATCATCATCCAATTCTTGATTATTGGCTCTATAAAACTTTGAGCTTGGTAAATGCAGTTTTAAAATTCTATCTAGTTTCAAAATTTTTTCATCTTGATCTAACAATGCGGATAATTCAGCAAATTCGATAATGTCTTCTTTAGAAAGTGCTGACTTTGCTGACTTTTCGACCATTTGTAAATTTGAAGTTGAGCTTGATGCAGATTTAGTAATAGCTCTTTGTTGACTCCCACTAGCAGCAATAGCTGCCGCCTGACTATGTGTGTTGCTAGTACGCTGAGTAGGTTTTTCATTGTTTGAGGCTGCTACTGCTGCTAAATGAGCACTTGATATTGGTGGTGTGAGAGATTTGCTGGCGACATTTGAAGTATTCGCCATGGAGGCAGATGGAGGTATTTTCAAATAATTGTTTGACCGGTGTTGATAATGCGAAGGAGATTCTGATTGTTGGCGATCAAAAGTAGTAGGTTGCGTAGAGATCCCTCTATTATCAATGCCAGATGATCCATTGGTTAGCGGATGTAAATTTGAGTGTTGACGTTGTCCATTTGATTGCTGCTGTCGTTGTTGCTGATATTGCTCTTGTTGCTGCTGCGATTGCTGTTGTTGCGACAATTGTTGTGACAGTTGTTGTGACTGTTGCTTATGATAATGTTGGTGTTGCAGTTGTTGTGGTAGCTGTGATCGTGGTTGTTGCAGCTGTGATATTTGTTGTTGTTGTTGTTGTTGTTGTTGTTGTTGTTGTTGTTGTTGTTGTTGTTGTTGTTGTTGTTGTTTATTCAAGTACTGTTTTTGAGGAGATTGCGGAGTTTGCCTTGGATTTCTTGATTGATAAAATTGGGATGCTGGTGCAACTGGAGTTGGAGCTGGTGGTAAACTCGATTTTTTTAATTTAGTTGGGGGTTGGTATGATTTGTTTGATAAAGAAGGCACGAAGAAATCGGTATTCTTGATTTGTGAATGCAATTGCTGATAGGAATTTGAATTACTTATCCGAGTCGATTTGGGAACATAAGGATCAAATCGAGGGACTTTAGTACCCCAAATGAAATTTTTATCATCCCAATTGCAATCTTTAAACCAACTACAATTCATAATTTGGGGAATTGTCATTCGTTTTGAAGGGTCAGCGATTAGGATGTTATCAATAATATGAGATATGTAATTAGGAATAGGTATGGGGTAATTGTAGTCCACATTAATAATTTTTTCAAAAGTCAAGTATTCAGTAGCACCTTTAAATGGAGGATTACCCACTAAGAATTGAAATAAAATACAACCAATAGCCCAAATATCAGTTTCAAATCCACAAGTATTATGTTTTAAAAGTTCTGGAGACACATACTCTGCTGTTCCTACAAAAGAACCTTTCCTATTTCCTCCGTTATTTATTGAATCGGATTGATCAATATTATCATAATTGATATTATCACTAGGTTGATCATCATCACCTAATAATTTTGCAGCTCCAAAATCAGTAATTTTTAAATTGAAATCATGACCTACCAAGATATTTTCTGGTTTTAAATCTCGGTGAATCACTCCTTTCGAATGAATGAATTTGACTGAATCAATTAATTGTAACATATAAAATTTTGATAATTGTTCAGATAAAGAACCAAATTTTCGAATTATTGATAATAATTCTCCATATTCAGCAAAATCCAATACAAAAAATAGTGATTGTTCATCTTGAAATGTATAATATAATTGAACAATACCAGGATGTTGTTGACCTAATCGATGCAAAGTGGTTTTTTCAATATTGACATACTTGATCTTGTCTTCTTTCACTATATGTCTTTTACTTAATACTTTAATAGCAAAAGTTTTCCGAGAATGTAAATCAATCGCCAGAAATACTTGCGAATATGATCCTTCACCTATTTTGGTACCAAATTGATAATCTTGAACCGATCTTTTTTTGGCGGAGTTAGTTGAAGCCATACCGGATCTCTATGCTTCAACTGAATCCGAGTTTTAACTTGGAAATCAGGGATATTATCTTTAAATTCTGATTATCAAACTTTTGATTTATCCAGCAAGTCCAAATCTATTCTTGTGGGTGTCTGCCTAGCTACATGCAGGCGTTTATGGTAGCGCAGTGGACTTTATTTAGTAACAAGATAAAACTTGGTAGCAACAAATGAAGAATTTATTTCAATATTCAAGAATATAGAGTTTACAAAAGTAGATTTAGACTTGAGAGTGAAGGTAAATGAGAATCTAATTTGATGTTTGAAACACAAAAAAAAAAAAAAAAAATTAGAAAAAGATTTCAAGTACCAGTCTGAATTGAATTACATCATATTGTCAATAAGACAAGAAAAAAAAAAATTAAAAAAAAGACGACTAATAGATGACAACACTAAAAAACTTAGCCCAACGATTATAATGATGATGATGATAATGAGAATAATAATAATACTGATAATGATGAGATGATACTGATAATGATGATGAGAATGAGAATAATAATAATACTGATAATGATGAGAATGATACTGATAATGATGATGATAATAGAAGAATTGATTACATACCTTTATCATTAACTTTTTGTAGCTTTTATTTACTTTTATTTAGTCAGTTAGTGTTTTTTTTTTTCTGTTTTTTTTTTTCTTTTTTAGACTTGTATGATTTTCACTATTACAGCAAGTAATACGTTTTTTATTATGACCACGTCGACAATAAGTGGTTCGTTTTTCACTATATGACCACGTCGATAGCAAGTGTTAGCAAAGTGTACGAAAAAAATACGCATTGCATATTGACGTATCAACACATCTTATAAATAGAAGATTGCTTGCAAAGCCAGGAGCTTATCAGAATATTTATGATATGACAATTTGATGCGCTACATAGTTAATTTTTTTTTCTTGAACAATATCTGCTTTTCTTCTTAGAGGTTGTATGTGGGTGTGTATATCAGTATGCGTAGATAGAAACTTTGATGGTTTCATGATTGTGTCTTGATTTAAAACACATCTGTTACCAGAAATTGTCTTTTAAATGGTTAAGTTATCATGAACCGCTAACAAGTTTAGCTGCAAATTTTAACAGTAAGAAAAAAAAAAAAAATTAATATTCCTCACGACAAATTACCACATTTGTTTGAGTTTGCAGAGCATAATGATATGATCGTCATCTTTCTTATTAATTCTATCTATGCTAACAAGTATAGAATACTTGTTTAAGATCAAAAATTTTCTCTTATGGCGCTTACCTATTTCAAGGTTGAAGTCGTCAACCATGTCCTTTTTTTTGACAATACATAATCTATCAATGAGTTTATTATAACCGTTCTCGGTAATGTATGGTGTAGTACCAGTCGTTAATATTTCAAAACTGTGTGTTAATATCAATAGTATTGGCACTTAATGGTTTAGATGGACATTATAAATAGCACAAACTTAAACTAAACTAGTTTTCTTTAGGTTCGATTTATTGATTCACTGTCGAATTCTGGTTAATTCAAATAGTTCATCTTGACTTTTCACTTAAAGGTTGAATTCACCTATAAAAATTAATTAATATGAGTAAAATATATATATAATATCTCGTTAATTAATTAATATGAGTAAAATATATATGTAATATCTCGTTAACCCTAGGAATATTGACCTAAAATTTTAGAGGTTTCAATACCATTTTTCTACTTTCATACATATTCAACTAGTATCTGGGGTATCTCATCTACGTTTTTACTAGCTAATTACTTACAATAGCGAAATTTTTATTACTGATTACTGCAAAACAACAAACCAGTTTAAAACCTACAACAGTACTACCCATTCTTGAGCTCTGTGATAATAAATCTTAGTTTTACTTTTTTACTATTGACAAAAGGTTTTCTTAAAAGATTTCAAATACAGTTTTTTTTTTTTGAATTTTTCACTTTAAACTGGGTTATTTGGAACCATAGGACAAAAGAATCAATTACAAACACAAGATACTATTCCCAGGTTCGTTTCCCAGGTTTTGTAGAAGCGAAAACTTCCTTTAAACAGTCTCACTTAACTATTAAGCTTGTGGGAAGGAAGTCGACCTGCACTGAAGCCAAGCCAAATATTGAAAAGTCAAGACCGATAACACCCAAGATTATCTTTACCCACACATCGCAAAAGCTAGGTTCTTCACAATGAGTGCGGTGAAGTTACTCCTGAGAGAGTGCTTCGGGTTTAGGATCTCCCATAAACTTCATTCACAACTTGTTTTCAGTCGACTCAAAGCAACTTCAACCCATGATTTGAAAAGAGTATTTGATGATCAACGGTATTTCAAAAACTTCAACGACAATCCAGAAATCAGTGGTAAGTCTACTGGATTATTCAAAAATCAAATGTTAACAAATCCCAAAAATTTAGTTGAATTTTCTAAAAAATCGTTAAAAAGTGCTAAATACTTGGTGAAAGATATAATAGATCAAGTCAAAATTGATAAAATTTCAGGTACAAGTACAGGAAGATTAAATTATATCAAGAAGTTGGACCAATTATCCGATATATTATGCCGAGTGATTGATGTCGCCGAATTCATTCGGGTGGTTCACCCAAATGAAACTTGGATTACAAGTGCCCAAGAAACTCATGAAATCATGTTTGAATACATGAATATTTTGAATGTCAATGTCGAATTGTGGGAAAACTTACGGGATATATTGCAAGATCCCCAAATTTGTCATCAACTTTCCAATGAAGAAATTCAAGTTGGAGAATATTTAAAACAAGATTTTGAAAGATCGGGTATTCATATGGATCCACAAACTAGAGATAACTTTGTTAATATTACTCAGCAAATTAGTTTATTAGGCTCAAAATTCAACAATGGTATTCATGATTTACCGGAATATTGGTGTAAAGTTAGTACTGAAGAATTCGATTCAATTGAAGATTTGGGATTAAAGCAAGAAATTAAATCTTATCAACTGTCTCATGACGACAATGGCATACAAATACCAATTGTAGGACATATACCTTATTCAATATTATCAGATTGTTCTTGCGAGTCATTGAGGAAAAAAGTATGGATTGCTTTACATAATTCAACAAATTCACAAATTGAAAATTTAAACGAATTCTTGAAACTTCGGGCATATTTAGCAAAAATGTTGGGATACAAATCTTTTGCTCATTATCAATTAGAGCATAAGATGGCTAAAAATCCTGAGAATGTGAATACATTTTTAAAAAATTTACAAAAAAATTTATCCGAGACTGGAGTAAAGAATGAAATTGAAAAATTAGTTAAATTCAAACCAAATGTGACCTATAATAATTTAGATGAATTATACGATTCTGTGAAACCATGGGATCGAGATTATTTATTAAATTTATATCAAAAATCAACGAAATCTCCAAATCTACAAAATATTAATGAATACTTTTCTGTGGGGACGATAATGGCAGGATTAAGTAAATTGTTTGAATCAATATATAATATTAAATTGATACCAGAATCAACAATGAAGGGAGAGACATGGGATAATTCCCAAGTTAGAAAATTGAAAGTATTTGATGAAAGCAAAAATAAGATATTAGGATATCTATATGTTGATTTTTGGTCTAATAAAGTATTACCATCACATTTTACTATTGTTTGCTCACGAAAATTAAATAATGATATTGGTATGGAAACTACTGAGACTATGGAAAGTCAAGTTCAATTAGATGAAACTGGGAATTATCAATTACCAATAATTTCTCTAGTATGTAATTTTCGGAAAGATGGTGGAGTCAATAATCATTTTTCAATTTTTGACTCTCCTCCAACATTATTGACATTGGATCAAGTTGATACTATATTTCATGAGATGGGGCATGCGATGCATTCTATGATAGGTAAGACGGATTTACATAACTTAAGTGGGACTAGATGTTCAACCGATTTTGTTGAATTGCCATCGGTATTAATGGAATATTTTCTGAAAGATTATCGAGTTTTATGTCAAATTGCTAGTCATTATAAAACTGGGGAAAAATTGCCGCAACAATTATTTGAATCATATCAACAACAGCGAATAATGTTGAGTGAATGCGAAACTTATATGCAATCAAAAATGGCATTATTAGATCAACAATTACATAATGATAAAGTGATAATTGATTTAGCAAATTTTGATTCTACGGGTAAATATCATCAATTAGAAAGGCAATTACGGATATTTTCTGATACTTATTCTACTTGGCATGGTAAGTTCCAGCATTTATTCAGTTATGGTGCTGTTTACTATTCTTACTTACTTGATCGGGCCATCGCCGAGAAAATCTGGCATCAATTGTTTAATGAAAATCCATGGTGTTGTAAAGCCGGAGAAAAATATAAACAGAGTATATTGAAATGGGGAGGAACTCGGGATCCTTGGTTATGTTTAGCTGATGCTTTGGATAATCCAAATATCAAGAATGTTGATTCTAAAGTAATGGAAATAATTGGCCAAAAAAACGTAATCAGCCAAACAAACAACCAACCAATCAAGCAAATCAAACCAAAGCAAACTAAACTAAAGTAATTTTTTACTAAACTAAACTAAGGTAAAGTAAGTTTTTACTAAACTAAGGTAAAGGAATTTTTTACTGATTTAAGGTAAAGGAATTTTTAACTAAACTAAGGTAAAGGAATTTCTTTCTAAACTAAACTAAGCTAAATTAAACTAAACTAAAGCGGATGCACAAAAACATTGTGGGTAATTGATCTTGTATATAATCGTGTAGACCGCATATAGAGTAATATAGACGAAACATTTTAGTTGGGATTTTATGTTTTATGACTCTATCAAAATAAGGTTTATACTAACGTAGAGAGGGGTTGATGATGCATGAATATGAATTAATACAAACAGCAACGAAAAATGAAAAAGCAACAAATGAAAAAGAAATGGAAAACAAACAGGAACAGGTAATAGAAAGGGAATAGAAGACGTAAAAAAAAAAAATAAAAAAAAAAAAAAAAGAAAAATTCAAAAAATAAAATTCCCACATAACTCCAATATGTTAACAGGTAATTTGCCGTATAAATCAGATATACATGGGATAGATGCCTTATTTCAAAACATGAGGGCTTTTAACAATAGATAAACAAACCGGGAAACTAACAACGGTATAACAACAACATAATATTATTATAATGATATAAACCGATCTTAATAATCAATAAAAGTTTATGATTTATGATTTATAAAATTCATAGTCCGGTTAACAATAGTTTAAACCAGTTGCCGGGAAAATTACAAAGAGAAATGTCGGATAAAATTTCTGTTTAATGCCTTTCTTTTCTTGGTAAGTGCGGCTCTTTTCTAGTACCGTTGGAATTTTTTTTTTTTTTTTTTTTAATTTTGGCACCCTAAAAATGCCCTACCATATCTTAAACATGCCTTTCCGGTAACGATGACATGGAGGGAGAAAAAATGGAGTTGTGTAGTGACAGCAGATTTTTATTGGAGTAAGATTAGTCTGATTTGATACGTATATAATCAGGTCACAAAAATATTAAAATAAAATATATTCATATATATATAAATACATATTTATTAAATAAATACATATAAATATATTCATATATATATATATATATATATATACATACACATACATATATATATTCTTATATTAATATATTCATATATTTTTTTCATTACTATCATTGAAGGTGATATTATTGTTGTTTTGTCATAGTTATTATCAAACAGTTGTCTCACTTGTAGTATGATAAAACCAACACATTCTTCAAAATCAGTTGAAGACAAGGAAAAAGCCATCAACTATGCTGGATCATCGGAATCTCCTGGCCAATACTATGAAACCTCAACTCAAGTTGAAGAGTTAAAAGGATGGTCCAAATTCAAAGATGGGTTTAAAAGAAAACCTGATGAAGGTCCTGCTGGTAAACAATTACAAAAAGGTATTTCGAGAAGACATTTGTTATTAATGGCCTTAGTTACTGGGGTTGGTACTGGTCTTTTGGTTGGTGCCGGTGGTGCTTTAAGAAAATCAGGTCCTTTGTTTTTAATTGTTGGTTATGCCATGGTTGGTTCAATGCTTTATCCAACTTTACAATCAGCCGGAGAAATGGCGGTTAATTATTCCGATTTATCGGGTGGATATAATAATTATCCCCGAAAATTCGTTGATGGTGCTTTAGCATTTGCAATCAGTTGGAACTATTGTATTCAATGGTTATCGGTTATTGCGATTGAATTGGTTACCGCAGCTATGACTATTCAATATTGGAATACATCAATTAATCCCGATGTTTGGGTCGCAATCATTTATGTTTTTATCTTATTTGTTAATTTTTATGGGGCCAAAGGTTATGGTGAAGGTGAATTTATTTTAGGTTCTTGTAAATTGTTAATGCTTATTGGATTTATTATCATGTCACTTGTTATTAATCTCGGTGGTGGTCCAGAAAAAGAATTTATTGGTGGTAGATATTGGAGAGAAGTCGGTTATTATACTTCTTTCAAAGGTTTAGCTAGTGTTCTTGTCACTGGTGCCTTTTCCATGGGAATGTCCGAATTTGTTGCCTTATCTGCCGCAGAACAAACTCATCCTGCCAAAGCTATTCCTTTATCCTGTAAATTAGTTTTGTGGAAAATTATTGTTCTCTTTTTGGGAAGTTTAACAATGGTGGGGCTTTTAGTGCCTTATACTTCTCCAAGATTAATGGGTTCTGGTTCTGGTGATACTTCAGCATCTCCTTTCGTTTTGGCTGCTGCATTACATGGAGTTAAAGCAGTTCCAAGTATTATTAATGCTGTTATTTTAATTTCAGTGACGTCTGTTGGTTCTTCAGCTTTGTATTCATCTTCTAGAACTTTACAATCATTAGCCGAACAAAATTATGCTCCATCTTGGTTCAATTTTATCGATAAAGAAGGAAGACCATTAAGAGCTTTAATTGTTTGTTCAATTGTTGGTTTATTTTCATTTATTGCTGCATTCGATCAACATCAAGTTGTTTTTGATTGGTTATTAGCTATCTCTGGGTTATCGCAAATATTTACTTGGTTTGCTATTTGTATTTCCCATGTTCGTTTTAGAGCTGCATTGAAATATAATAATATCTCAGTTAACTCTTTGGGTTACGTTTCTCAAACTGGTCTTTGGGGGTCTTATTATGCAATTACATGGCACATATTGATTTTAATTGCTCAATTTTGGATCGCCCTTTTCCCATATGGTGGTGCTTCACCAACAGCTTCGAATTTCTTTCAAAATTACTTAGGAGCCGTTGTATTTCTTGCATTCTATTTCGGTTATAAGATTTACCACAAAGATTGGAAATTATATCTTAAAGTCGAAGACATTGACATCCACTCCGATCGTACAATTTTCGATGAAGAAGTTTTGAATTTAGAAAGACAAGAAGAAAAAGATAAATTCAAGGCTTTGTCATTCCCCATGAAAGTACTTAAAACTTTGTTTTTTTAGGGTTTTCCACTCTTGATTTATTGACACTTATCTGAATAATGATTCTATCGATGATTTCATTTCTTGTATATTAGTATTTATAGATTTCAATATTTTATATTGTATTCGCTTATCTTTCCATTGTAGTAGTAGTTCTTCACTGTCAGCGCTACCAGTTGCAAACTATCTCACTTACTAATCATAGACCAATAATTATCGAAGTTTTACACTGAAGGCGTAAAAGATAACCTCATGTATGTAAAATATGCAGATTGGATTAACAGTAAGCAAAAATCTTAAGGAGCTCATTTGTATTAACAGCAATATCCCCCAATGTTTTTTTTTTTTTTTTTTTTTTTTTTTGGTATTATGAAAGACAGAGACTATCTTTGGGAAAGTTCGGCTACTAATAGGTGGTAGCTACTACTCAAAGAAGCTAAACCAGCAATTGAAAGAATGCTCGAGAATCAAGTTTGAAAGCAGGTTTAACATTTCGTGTTGCAAGACCATTAAGTAATTTTATAGTGCAAAAACCTTAGTCTCATGATTTTTGCGTTTGGTGCTTTAACTAAAACCTCCAAGCAATACCTACACCATTGAGGATGTAGAAGTAGTAAAATAGCAAAGAACCTGGGTAATATTGAAGATTTTGTTTATAATAACTTGGTATTAATATTATATCTAAGTTTTGATGCCATTTCATTGACAAATAAATATTCCAGACTTCAAGTAGCCTCCAACTTACCAATTGAAATTCACAAGTAAATTATAACCAAGGATCATCAACTTTATCATGATGTATCATCTTTATTTGATTGGTAATTGTTTCATTAACTTAGTAAAGAATTTTGAACTGGTGCGGCGTGTCCAAAATTCAATCCTCCATTGTAGAAAGATTTATTGCAAATAAATCTTGATGGGTACCAGTCTACGAATTGTAATTGATGAATTATTTGAGTAAAAGATTGTTAAGTACATCAAAGAATACTACGGTATTGAAAAAACCTCAACTTGATTTACCAGGTATTATAAAAAATTACGACAAATTAAAACAATCAATTATCAGACGTCAATTACCAAGTTCAACTTTACAAAATCTTGATTTCATAGTGGAAAATAGAAAAAGACAACTTGAATTACAAAATGCAGTTGACTTGTTGCGGAAAGAACGATCAGATTTGGGGTTGAAAATGAAGAATGATGCCACTAGTCATATAAAAGAACGATTATCTACCATCAAACAACAAATAAAACCTTTGGAAGATGAAGCAGATATTTTACAACATGAAATATCTATTAAAGCGGAATCATTACCAAATTTCTTAGATGAGTCTGTACCCGAAAATCCAGAAGTTGGTGAGGTTGTTTCCTTTATAAATTGTACTTCTGAGCAAAATGCTAAAGACTTGTTCAAAAATGTAAATGACCATAAAAAGATTGGTGAATATTTAAGAATTATGGATTTTGAAACTGCATCGAGAATTTCAGGTAATTCATGGTATTATCTTATTGGCGATGGAGCTTTGCTAGAACAAGCATTGGTTCAATATGCATTGGCTAAAGCCCGGAAACATGGATATAAAATGGTAATTCCACCATCTATCGTACGTCCAGAAGTAATTAACGCTTGTGGATTCAAACCCAAAGACCAAAATGACGAGAAACAAATTTATGGACTTGCTGATGAATCATTATCTTTAACTGGAACTGCAGAAATTCCTTTAGGCGCTTTACACTCATCAACCATTTTTGAATCAGGAACAAAATTCCCTATAAAATATGCTGGTGTATCTCGTTCTTATCGTGCAGAAGCTGGTGCCAGAGGAAAGGATACTAAAGGTTTATATAGAGTACATGAATTCACTAAAGTAGAATTGTTTCATTTCACCGAACCTGAGCTTGCAGCAAATGAGCTTGAAGACATCAAGAATCTTCAAGTGGAAATAATTAAAGAATTAGGGTTAAGCGCTAAAATGATAAATATGCCAGCAAATGATTTAGGTGCTCCAGCAATGAAAAAATTCGATTGTGAAGCTTGGATGCCAGGTAGAAATAATTGGGGAGAATTGAGCAGTAGCTCAAATTGTGGGGTTTATCAAGCTAGAAGACTAGGTATCAAATATCGTACTGAAGATATGTCATCTAAACATGTTGCTACTCTTAATGGTACTTGTATGGCTGTGCCTAGAGTGATTGTAACGATCATTGAACAAAACTATGACCCGGAAACCGAGTCAATTGCCATCCCAGATGTATTAGTTCCATATATGGATGGTAAACGTAGAATTTTTAAAAATTAATACCTGTATATATTTATAATTCATGTATTTAGTAATGCTAATCTGAATCAATGATTGGCAGGGATTTTTTGGGATAATATTTATCCATCTTATTTGAATCATGTGAAATAGGCGAGCTTACTATTCGCTTTGATCCATCTTTTATGGGATTACATTGTAAATCTTGCATTTTGTGAACATGAAGCTTCCTTACTTTTTTCAAATTGATACCTTCTTGAGCTACTGTTTCACTAGAATTTGATTTATGTAAGAATTCTTCGTACTGAGTGGTTAATTTTACCAAGTCTTCGTATTTAGTTTTGTATTCTATTTGCATTTGTGAGTACTGCTCTTGCAACATTTTTATTTTCCCCTCTAACTCAAGCTTTTGATTCTTCAATTCGTTATAGTCCATCGAAATTACCAGAATGTTTTTATTGTGATTTAGACAAGCTTCAAGCTCCAGAATTCGTTTGTCTTTCATTTCAATTATATTTGCAGAAATGTTCTTTAATGTAGAATTTAAGTTTGATTGGAACTCTGTATTTCTCTTTGTGGAATCTATAGATGAATCTAACAATTGTTTCACAAAGACATTTGTGTCTATTTTATGATCTTGGTCTGAAGAATATTGGTTACCTTGTGTTTTCAATAAATCAAGAATGTCTTCTAATAATCTCTGAGATTTGGTATCTAAAGATACCGAATCTAACTCTCTAACGATCGGATCAACTATTCGGTTCACTATTGAATCAGTGGGGATAGAGCTTTGAAGCACTTGTAAGGAAGCTAGGATTTTTTGTTGATTTTCAATTATTATAGTCTTTTCAAAATCATCAATTTTTGAAATTCTTTCTAGTATATCTCGAGCAGTTGATTCTTTCGCTACATCTTGATTTCCAATAAGCGATTGTGTATCTCGCAAGCAATCCAATATTTCTTTCAGTTGCTCTATAGATCTAAATTCTATCTTTGATGAGTGTTCCGCTACAGTTTTCAATACTTTGTCGGTTTCCTTTGATAACAATAGTTCTTCTTTGGCTTGTCTGTCATCAAAATATTCCAGTAACTTACTATTTTGCAAATTAAAAAATTGTTTTAAATCATCATTGGTATTGTCAGAAGTAGTTCTGACTAAAAGGTTTTTCATGTTTTGCATTTCAGTGAGAACTTCTTCAGAGATTATGCCTTTCAGTGCTTCCTTTGTAAAATTGTCAAACTTAGAATCAATAACTCTTATTTTGTCCAAGGATTTCTCAAAATTCAGCTGAAGAGTAATTAAATCCGGTTTATTATCTTGCTTGTTTATCATCTTGATAAGGTTAGATAACTTATTGTTAATCTCGTTTATATTTTTTTCTGAAGTGTCATCGCAAGTGAAATTGTCTAGTTTTTCATTGAATTCATTCAATATCGCAGTGATATTGGAAATATCATGTTTGGTAGCATTTCCTTCAGTAATCACTTCGTCAGAATAGTTTGCAATTTGTTCTAGTAGTTTATTCAAATTAGAATTATTGTTTTTCAGTCTATCAACCAATTGTCCAACATCGGCGCCTGTTTGCTTTGTCTGATGTTCAATAATATAAAGTTGCTGTTGAATTTGCTCTTGTACATCATGGATATGATCAAAATGTTGGTCAAAATTATCACTTTGTAAAAAGTTTAGCTTTCCCAGATTAGTTGCATTATTTTTACTTGCCGAAATCGGTTTTAAAGCATTCTTCAAAAGAAGTGGAGAATCTTCAACTATTGAGTTACCAACATCTTTGGTTGCCACCACTATATTCTCCTTATTATCGCTGGCCATACTCAAATGAATCTTTCATGCTACTAAACAGTAAAATGTAAACAAAATCAAGTCACATGGTTGATCGGATTTGGTATGTGCGGCGCTATTCAAATTTTGGATTGTTTTACTTAATGATGATTATATTTCAATCTTGTAGATGAAGAAATGCTTGAACTTACTATTTAGTCAGCAAAACATTTCAAATAACCTAAAAACCTACTTTACTTTTCAAAGCCGACGTATAAAAATCTTTCTTTTGTGATTCTACTGATTCAGTGACGGTTTCACTAACTTGATTTGCATACCCATTGAATGTTTCTTCAACATAATCTAGACTTCTCTGTAAGTTACCCATAAAACCTTGAGCTTCAATGCCTCGCGATCCGGGCTTATTAGATTTTCGTACTGGGTCTTTGTATGATTTGGTTTTGGTGTCACTGCCAAATTTGTTACTACCATATGCTTGATTAGGATTTGCTTCTGGACTAATGTTGTAAGCAAGAGCACTTTCGGGATGCTTTGCTGGTTTACGATTTGGTCCAGCTATTAATTCAGCCAAATCATTGGAAGATACATAATGCGATTGACCTTTAGCCCACAGTAATGTGCTAGCAACTGGTCGAGGTGGAATAATAGCATTCTCATTGAATAATAAATCAGTAGTGTCATCTTTACTTTTATTTCTCGAATCTTTATCGTATATCGTTAAATTGATGAACTCACTGAATCCAGTTCTTATAAATGCAGAACCAGATAAAAGTATATCAGAATCAGCAGCTATACCTGAATTTAACGATTTTTCCACAATGCTATAAACCTCTTTAGGAATTTTCATGTCAGCAATATCTTTTAAAGCTGGTATTGAACAAAATTTAATAAATCCTGATTTCGTTAATATAGCCAATACAATTCCTTCATTTTTATAGTTCACAACACCACAGCTTAGGCAAGTTTCATCAATGACTTTGTGGGATAATTTTGTTTTAGGTAATTGAATCACTCGAATATCTCTAGGAGATGTTACAATTGTATAGCTTGGTATAACAACACCTTGAGACAACTTACGGAACATTTCAAGACTAGACTTACTAGAATTTCCATTAACTGAATTGATCGGAATGATTTGAACTAATTTTGATTTCTCAGGATCCTCTTTTCCTAATACTCGATAATTAAGACCAATTGTTTTATTACCAAACAATACTTCGAATCCACCATTTTGCATGGGTATAATTTTAAAAGTAATTAGATTTCCTCCACAATTAGTTCCTACAATCAATAAAATTGACGAAAAACCTTCTTGCGCATACTCCTGAATAGAAAATTCCAAGGTTGTAGCAAAACACTTGCCCGTAACTGAAACCAAATACTCTCTAATATCTTTACAATTGAAAATAATAGCAGGTCCTCTTGTAATATCACAAACTATTAATCTTCCAGATTTATATGCAATTGCAGCAAAACCAACATTACTCATTTTTATACAAGCGATATTTTCAGCTACCTCGAGTTGTAATAAAGATGTCGGAATAAAAGTTGTACTAGAAATTGACAGGTTGATAGCACGTTCAAATAAGTCAATTAATTTAGCGTCGTCATTTGCATGCTGGATTCCACACGATTTATAATCGACCTTACTTAAATCTTCACCCCTTTGACTAGGTTTCATTTTACCGAATTTACATATCACAACTTCACCGTTTGCTAATGCAACCAACATCTCTCTACTTTCAAATGACACTGACACAAATTTGATTTTGATAGATAAAGGGTTGTTACGATCATATAAAACCCCTTTTAAATTAATTTTTACAATCGATTCAGGAGCCCTGTTATCACCTTTGGATATATCCGCAAGACGAATAATACCACCTTCATGGCCAGTAATAAGAATGGTTCTACCTTCATGTTCCGCTCCGATTGGTTTTGGCGCACCAGCTGGTTGAACTGGGGCACCACCATTCAACAATAAATTAATCTTGGACGAGATGGAAGATGATGGACCAGAAGCTATGATATTATACCATTGTATTCTTTGAAGGAGTTCTACGTGTAAATAGGAGACCGGCGGTAAAA
Source organism: Suzukiozyma pseudoglaebosa (assembly GCA_030705115.1). NCBI lineage: Eukaryota > Fungi > Ascomycota > Pichiomycetes > Serinales > Debaryomycetaceae > Suzukiozyma > Suzukiozyma pseudoglaebosa. Next base: position 64,812 of record JANIWI010000007.1, read on the forward strand.
TCATAGATATGGATGGTGGTAATAAAGTATCACCTATGTCGGGTAATTTATTACCGGTCGCCGAATATGCTATCAAATATATAGATCCAAAGTTGCTTTGAAGCAATAACAATTTAGGATCATGATTACCATTAAAATAGCACAAATCAGGAGCTGCAATTGGATTGATTTTGCTAATAACTTCTTGTTCCTGATCATGGCCTTTTGAATCATTAAAAATAAATTCTAGACGACGTTGACCGGATGGCGGTGAAGAATAAAATTCTGCTTGCTTTTCATATGAAGTCAAACTATATTTTAAAGTATAGCCAAAATCTAAAACTGTAATTGCGTTATGTTTATTAACATCCCCTCCACTTACTAATAATTGAGTGATTTCAGGATCTTCGGCACAAACCCAACGAATATCAGTGATAGGAGCGAATGGATTAGTTTCCGGATCAATTGATTGACCAGGTTTATGCAAACCACTTACAAATAAATTTCTGGCTTCAAGAATAGTTCCTGAACCTGCATCCCAAAACACAATACTACCATCTTGATGGAGGGTTGCCACATGCAAACCATTTGGATGCCACTGAGCTTTTATAACTTCAGGAATGACTTCTTTTGCTGAACCACCAAATAATTTTTTTTTACCGCCATTTACGATAAAGTTAGCTAATTCAAACCCTTTTGCAGCTTTATCCAATTGATATACTAAAGTTTGTTTAATTTCTCCGCTAATCATAGAATAAATAATAGTCGAATGAGAATAAGTAATTAAAACCGTACCAATATCCCGAGGATTATATAGAATTGAATTTACTGGTGACATTTTAACTTTAGGCATAATTCTTTTCTGTAGATTATCAATTCTAAATGGGGTTTGGTTTAATCTATCAACATCATAAATATGAACCTGACCGTTTTGTAATCCAATCAATAACCAATCTAAAGAATAATTAGAATCAGAAGCGGTAGCAGCTCCAGGGACCGAATAAGTAGCCAAAATGGTTTTTGAATGGAGGGACAAAACCGTGACATTACCCACTGATTCAGCTATAGCTACTAAATATACCCCTTTAATGAAATGCAATTTTGTAATTGGAGCAGTTGAAGTAAAACCAAATACAACTTCGACTGCAAACTGGCCAAACACCCTAACTTCATTCGTATTTGTCGAAACTGCTAACAATGATTGTACTGGATCATGAGCCACCGCTATAATTGAATCCTTGGGCAACCCTAATTGAAATCCTGTGGACACTGATATATTTTTGCCATTGATCGATGCCGGTGACAAATCTTGATTACCACCTGACAGCTTTATAGCATTGGAGACTACACTCAATGAAAGAGGAGCCTTCTTTTGCTTGAACTTGCTAAACATTACCAATATACCACTTACAATTCCCTTACTTTACAGCCATTTTGTACTTGAGTGCCAGACAAAACCACCAGTTTTCCTGCAGATAAATTAGAATCGACTTAACATCAACTAAAGAGCAAAAACCAGAAATTTAAAAAGATTATTAGTCATTGATTGCAGAGAATATAAGTACGATAAGTCGTGGTTATACTAAAGCTGTTTCTCCAAAAGTTTACAGTGATTATTACGTTAATGGTTATAAACTTGACTGTAACTAATAATGCTCACAAGAATTATAATGATTTGCGCTTGATAATAATGAAAGTAAAAAAGATAATCATCACTAAAACAATTTTACTAATCGATCTTCACACTAATTTATGTTTTCATCTATACAATCAACACTTCTGAATCTACTTATATCATTATCTGATATAAATTTTTAACTTACTAGTTGCAACAACGTCACGTGATAAAAGATTAGGTAATAAATGGAAATTTGATTACATAATCTATTAGTTTTTGGTTTTCTTTTTTAACTTATTATCATAATTGTTTGATTATAAAATGAATAGACAAGTAAAATGTAGATAGGGAATAGATGTAGATGAAAAAAAGATTCACGAAAAAAAAAAGAGAAAGATTTTAATAAATGTAAAAGGATATTGTTTCCTTTATAATTGTTTTCACTCCATTACAATAAATTAATTAGTAGTAGTTTTGTTTATGGTTACGTAATAGATTTGTGATAATTATTTTGTTGTTGCTTTTCAATTACATAATAAACTATTCATCGAATTTTTTGATTACATAATGGCTTATTCATTTGTTTTTGATTACATAATCTAAAGTTTTTGGTTTTGTGGCACTTTTTTTTGAGGTAACAATTTAAACGCCAAATTTGATTTATGGAAACGTAATACAACAGACTGGTAATGGTATGTTATGGTAGAATTCAAGGTCAATGGGGGTTACTAACGAGGGATATAGGGTTTAGATAAGTTAGTTGGACTTGGTATGCTTGCGGTAGCTGCTGGAGTGTTTGTTTATTATACAATTTGGGTTTTTGTGTTACCATTTGTTGACGAGACCAATGTGTTGACAGGATTGTTTTTACCAAGAGAGTATGCAATCAAAATTCCGATTTTGCTATTATTGATTGCCGGTGTTGGTGTTGGAACTTTTGTTGGTAATGTTTTAATTAAGAATGCTGAAAAAGAACGGTTAAAGAAGAGTAAGAAACAAAATTAGTTGAATATTTTTTCTAAATGTTAACACTAACTTATTTAGATACTGGGAATGAAAGCTCATTATTAGTAAATAGGTAGCAACTACAATGAATGCTGTTGAAAAAGATAGTATTCACTTTCATAATCTATATATGAGCAATGACAATATTGTTGCAAAATTTTTAATTATTTATATTGTAATCACTATAATTGCATCGATTGGTATTTATTATGTAGAAAATAAATATGTATTAACTGCCATTTATTTGAGCTCTATAAGAATTTTTGTCAAGTAGCTAAAATATTTTAACATGAATATGAATATTATACATGGATATGGATACTTTAACATAGAACAAGAACGTTCGTTCATGTTCGAACGATAAAATCTCCAGTTTTTGTTATATACTTCACCCCTTTATATGGTTTAACTCCTTCAGGCATGCCTTTTGTACTTATTATTTTCAAGCTATCAACTTTTAACCCACTGGGAACACAACCTTTGTGATCATAGTTTAACCGTATATAAGTAGGTTCAATCTTATTGACTACGGAAACCACCGATTCTTCTTTGAATGCATTGGATTCATCTAAATTATATGATAATAATGATCCTCTCAATACTGGTTGTATACCAGTTACCACGTTTCGGATATTCCATTCAGCTCTACCTTTACCTTTATAGGAAAAATCCCCATGAGTCAACCGATTGGATTTAATATTAATTACACTGTCATGACCAGGTGTCTTGGTATTGTTGTTAGAATAAGTGTCTCCATTACCTTCATCAACATCGTCAAATTTACAAAATATTTCAACTGATAAATTTTCAATTTTACCAACCGATTTTTGGTCTTTAATGAATAATTTTATCTCAAATTCATTTTTAAGATTTCCAAGCCCAGTTTGATAATCTATATCTATTAAACCAAGATAATCATTTTTAGAACTTAAATCTATTTGATAATTCATTAATGTAGATAATCCATCGGCTGGAATGAATGACAAACTTTTATTGGACTCCCATTTCTCGATATCAATACATTGATGAAAACTTGGTAATAAAATCAAATTAGGAATATTGAAATTTAATAGTAATTCAGGTATACCAGTTAAATGGGACAAAAAATTGATTTCACCATTTATTGTCCCCGTAATAGGCACTAATTTATTGTTTGATTTGAAAGAGTAAAATGCCGAATCAAAGGATTTTGATGATAATAATTTTGTTGAAGATGTAGTTATCGGTTTTAATAATACATTTATAGTTTCTATTACATCAACATACATTTCATTGTTGGTGTACCTAACATTTGATCTTCTCCAAGGTACTTGACTAATTTGTTGACTGTCTTGCAAATTATTAGAGCCAATACCCACACCTGTACGTTTAATTCCTCCAGCAACACTGACATTCTTTACTGTACTGGCCATTGATGAATTCAATATTTTAGAGATCAACGTTTTAAAAGGTACTAGATCGCGTAATCGATTCGTATCAGTTGTATTTGGTATTCCATCGTCTATCATCTCATTAATCAACAACGTTAACGTATCATTATTAGCTTCAATTTTAGATACTGTTAATGGAGTACCAAAATAATCACAAATTACATTAATCAAATGATGAATCAATTCCAATGCCATTACCGGATTCAATTTTGTCTTTGTTGAGCATAAGACATATATTATCAAATTCCTGACTTTTTCAAGCACAATATAATAATCTTGATTAATTTCTATCAATGGAGGTAATGTTGATGAATCATCACTTTGGGAATCGATCAACGATTGAAGTGAACGAAACGATGGTGATGATAAATTAGTTCGATATTCAAATGCCAAATTGTTTGTACTGTCTGCTATATACACGGCTTCAAACATCGTTACTTCTACCAATCTTTATCTGGTTGTAAAATTGATGTCGCAGTTAATCAACTTCTAAAATTGTTACTACCGGCTGCGTCCACTAAAGATTTTTTACCACGATTCTACCGCCATTTTCACTACGATATTTAAAATCTTCTGTCAAATTTACCGCCACCTTCACTAGTAGCACCCCAAGTTTGGATTTCTACCACCAAACCTTGTCATTAACAGTTGACTAATGGCTTTTCTTATCACCAGTATTTGTTTTCACCCCTAAAGTTAACATTCACTATAATATAATATATTTGTGGATATTCTAACCATCATTTTGAACTTACAATTCACTTCTCTACAGTATGATTTCTACGGGACTTATATATTGAAAAGGGTTGGGGGACTAAAATATATAAATAAGTTAATAGGTGATTTGGTTGCTACTTAATTCTTAACAATTTGGTTTGAATTCTATGATTATACTAATTCAATGTTTAATCATATCACACACACACACTTTTTCATGGTATAGTCATAGAAATTCATATAACACAAATAGTTAAGCAATTATTGATTTTTCAACAACCAAATCAATCAGACAACCATGTATATATAAAAATAAAAAAATATTTTTATAAAACGGTATATCTTGAGTTTATTATGAAAGAGAGTTTAGAGATTTTAGTAATCTCTAGAACCTCTAGAAGACTTAGCGACTAATTTATCAGTTTGCATATCTTTTGAACCTCTTGGAGATTTTGCAACCAAATGATCGGTATCGGTAGAATCTTCATCAAGATCTTCTAAGTCGATATCTAATTCTTCAGCGACTCTAATTTCAACATCAGGAATATCAGACATACCATAGTAAGAAATTGCAGCAATTCCTAAGAAACCAGTAATACAAGAGAATACCAAAGCAACAATACCACTTGCAGTAAAACCAGCAGGTAATTCTTTAACTTGAACTGGTTCACCAGTCAAATCCAAGAAATTTGTATTACCAGCAGCATTAGCTTCAACTGGAATACCAAGTCTTTGACAAGCACGTTTACTATCATCAGTAAGTTGTTGAGTTTCAACAGCTTGAATTCCTTCAGGATCTTCAATTAAAACTAAAGCTAAACCTTGATCTAAATGCCATTCAATATGACAATGGAATAACCAAACCCCAGGATTATCAGCTTTAAATCTTAAAACCATATAAGAGTTTGGGTTAAGGTAAACAGTATCTCTAATCATTGGATATTCTGGGTATTCGGCATGATTTTCAGGATCATAAGCAACTGGTTCATCAAATTCACCCACAGCTTCATGTCTTTCAATTAATTGGAAAGTATGACCATGTAAATGGAAAGGATGCTTACCAGGATCATTACTATTGACAACAATATCAACAATTTCATCTTTACCTAAAACGAAACCATTTATATTGGTACCATAAACAAGAGCATTTGTAGCATCAGATCCTGCTGATAAAGCTGTCATTAAAGTTGGAACTTTTGGATGAACATAAGTAATATTATTGAAAAAAGCATAATTAACACCATCATCTAAATTATTCATGGAAACATCAACAGTAATAGTATAATCTGGTTCAGGATATAAAGGAACTCGTTGATTTTCTAAAGGTAATAAATAGAAATCATCAAATAATGCTTGCCAATCATCAATAAAGTATTCACCTGGCAATTCCGCCGATTCATTATAAACTAACCAATTAGTTGAGTTTAAAATTAAATCTTCAGGAACAACATCTAACATATCAACATCGATAGCATTCATAAAAGCATAATTTTTATCAGTTTCATTTTTGGTATGTAATAAAACCGTATAACGTTGAGCTACTGTGATATATAATAAATCAGTGGCATTTTTTTCAACAGCAACACCATCAACTTCAACAACTTCAAATTCATGACCATCTAAGTATAAATATTGGGAAACGAATTTTCCAATATTAACAATTCTCAATAAATAAGTTGTATCAGGTTTAACAACCCAAGAAACATTTCTTGTTTCATTGAATAAACTATTTTGAGGGATTGGTTCAGCACCAGTTGGGTTATACAAATCTAAGAATTTTGGAAGTAAAACATCAGCAGTTTGATGATAATGATCACCCAAGGTCAATACAACTTCTTCGTCATATTCATAAGGATAAGGTTCAGTATCATCAATAATGAAAACTCCTCTCATCCCATCACCATATTGACCCCTAGTATGGGAATGATACCAGTAAGTTCCGTGTTGAGTTAATGTGAAATTATACAACATGACATCACCATGAGGAATTGGACATTGAGTAACAAATTCAGGACCATCCATTTGATTAGATCCAATTTGAAATAATCCATGAAAATGTAAAGAAGTATTTCTTGGTTCTTCAAAACCATTAATTAAATATAAATTGATAGTATCACCTTTTTTCGCTCTTAAAGTTGGTAATGGCCAAGTACCATTAAAACCAATCATTTTTCTTTCAAAAAGCCCATCGGGGTTAGCATCAACCCAGCCAGTTTCAAACCACCAAGTGTGGGTTTCCGCCAATATTAACTGGACAAATCCTAGAAATAATAAACTTCCTAATAACTTCATTATTGTTATTTAGTCCCACTAAAGAAAGAAAATCAAATTCTAGTCGCTTGGAAGGGGGTTCTAAACTATTTATATTATCAATAAAATCTACAATAATATTGGGCTAAAAAATATTTATAATCTAAAAAATAAATTATTTCCATCAGCTTAAAAAAAAAGAAAAAAAAATAGCCAAAAAAAGTAAATGGTTTCATATTTACGTCGTTAGGTTTGAAATATACCACTATGTATGAAATAAACTAAACACCATAATCATTAGTTAGTTAACCTTGTCATACAAACATGAAAATATATACACCCATATAAACTTAAACTTAAAAAACAGACATATATAAATATATATATATATAAATATATATATATATATGTATATACATTGTGTATTTTTAAATTATCATGGTTATGGTTATAGTTTTGGTTATGGTTCTACTTTTTTTATGTATTGGTTATGTTTTTAGTTTTCCAGCCTTTCATTCCGAGTATCGGTTTTATGCATTGATGAATTTGATAAAAAATTTTAACCATGCAAGATTGTTATTGGTGAATAGTTACTTTTTTTTTTGTCCATGCACATATAACCTACACTAATTGGTGAAGACAATACATTACATTGTTGGATCACAACCAATGTTTTTTGGTATGGTTAGCAAACACTCTATTGAGAATTACCATTTTACTTTAGTAGCCACATCGAATATTCAGACCATGTCAAAAGGTCAATTACTACTTTGACACATTTCTTGGTTTCTTGGTACTTAAAAGTGAAAAAAAAAAAAAAATTCAAATGAAAAACACTAGGGTTGCGATTATGATATTGATTATTGTTACCGTTTACTATGCATATTTATTGTTTTTTTTGGCTTTCATGTAGCCTTACCAAATAACAGCCAATCATTTACGTCCATGGCTATTTGCATTTAATCCCGGAGTTAATTTTTTTTTTCACATTAACATCTGATAATAAAGATTTAGGAGAAAAAAAAAAAAATTATTGCATATAAACTAAACGATGTATCAAACAATGTATCAACTCAAACAAAACCAGAAAAACAAGTACAAAGTAATTTGCAATTCATAAATGTTAATCAGTATACGTTTTTACTTAATTTAATAATCTTTACTAGAAAGTAATTTTTTTTCCTTTTTATTTCATATAATTAACCATCTACTTGAAGATAATTTTGTGTCTTTTTGATATCATGTTTTTCTCAATATACTTTAAATGATAATTTTTCTTTTTTACTTTTCTATTTACTTAACATTTCTTCTTGAAATTGTTACGTTATTCGACACACCTTTTTTCTTATTGGTTTTTTTCTTTGTTACACCTTATTTTCATTTTTAAGTTTCATTCATTGCTACGGGTTTGAAATTTTTAAAGTTAAGATTTTTGGCTTATTCAACTATTCTTTCGCTTGTCTAGTTATCTCTATCATCAGCCATTATTTACTATCAGACAATCTCTACTGTTAATTTACAGTTCGTGTTACTAACATGGTTTAAGTCAAGAATTTAATTTTACCTGACGGGCTTTAAACTGCAACCAGTAAATACTAAGAAAAATTCAATTTTTATCATGTCATTGATGTGCATACCAATTGTTAATGTAAATCATCGAATATTATCCTATGAAGTTTATTTTGACAACCACAAAATTGTACAATCAATTCCCCCCCCTCGATAATTCTAGATTATCCCCCAATTCATTTAAATAATTTACTAATTCTCCTAACCAAAATCTCAAGTCCAATTGTTATTTCATCTACAAATATTTAATATTATTTCTCAATTTATTCTCAACGGCATTAGTGTGTTTATATAGTTAAAATCAGCTAGTCAAATCGCTCATCTAAACATTCGCTTTGTGCTCTATGTTTTGACCATTGTTCATTCTTTTCCCTCCAACTGTATTTGTATCAATAGTCAATTCAAGGTTTCAGTCTAAGACTTCATTGTTGGGATTCAAATGGTAAATAAAATTCTAGAATATATTCCTTAAAATCTATCTACACTAACCAAAGGTAAATTATTGTAAGCTTATACCTATCGTTTTTGAAAAGAAAAAAATTTCTCTACCTTCGGATATTCAAGATAAGACCACCGTTTATATCAATTTTAATTTATATATATTTTTATTATCATACTCCGGGCAGATATCTAAAAGATTATTATTAATAAAAGAATTTTTTCATAAAGATAGTAAAGAAATTGATAAGTTAAATGAAATATTAAATTTTGTAAAAAAATGAAATAAATATGGGAATGAATAAGACTTTGTTATCAAAAAAATAAGGATTACATCTATCAACTTTGTTAAAAAAGCTACATCATATTCTATTATAAATTTTTTTTCTATATTATAAAAAGTTTTGTCAATAGTTTTATATTGGGGCCACCAGTTCATAATAGATTTCTTATTTATACAAAAGGTTTTTACAAATACTTTTAATATCACTTGTTCTCCAAATTTATAGAGCAGTACTATTTTTGCAACATGAAAGTGATAGAAAATCTATGCATTTATAATTTGTGTTTCTAGCTTCAATTAGCAATTCAATACATTTGACGTTTCCAAATGTTAATCAAAAAAAGTTGTAGATTGGTTTCCACATCTAATATACATGACTAATAACTTGAATAATCTTGTCAATTCAAATCAGCTTCATTATCATATATTTGCCTATTATTCACAAGATTTATTGCAGTAAAACAGATGTAACTTCGTAACTATCACCTAATTTGATAATGAAAAGACATTAACAATCAATTGAAGCTGAAATTGAAAATTTATATTACAATCCAGTTCAATCAACTAAAACTGAATATGAGAAACTTGATTTAAACCGAAGGTTTATTACAATGAAAACATGTGTTTTCTAAATAGAGCTGAATTGAAGTTCTGATGAAAACAATTGGACTCTTTAACTAAAAATTAAATTTGTAGCTAATCAATCAATATCAATTATTTCGCCTTCTTCGTGAATCAAAATAATCGAAATCAATGCTTATAGCACAACCCAATAATACTGCTCTTTGATTTAAATCCAAAGGAGGTCCTCTGGGAGTATAATACTTTTCAATATTATTTTGAGGAGCATTAACATCAAATCTAACAACATACACGGGAGAATTAGCCACAAATTCTCTCATTATCCCCGTCCAACTTCTATCAACTCCACCAATAACTAATTCTTGCTTGTTCTTGATAGGGAAAGTTACCGCCAAAATTCGAGCATTAATATGACCAAATTCATCAAACTGATTCTGGGTTTGATTTTTAATTGATAATCGATATTTACGTTTAATGGGATGAAAAATTTGCTCAGATTTACCAATTTCTTGATGAATTAATTGGTTTTGATGATTTCTATATGGTAATCGAACGTTAATGGTAGAGATTAATATCGTGAATGATCGTTTAACTTCCAATAATAATTCCCCATTCAAGTTTGTAATCATAAACTTGAAAGGTCTGGTTGTGCCTAAAGCTTGTCTAGAAAGCGCTTTACCAAAACTAGTAGTTTCATACATAAATCCAATTACATGACCTTGAGGGTTCATAATATGGTATTTATTTGCTTGTTGAATACCCAAAGTTACTTTATAGATTTGAACTTGCCGTTCTATCAACAACGTTGGTTGTGACAATATATCAACTAAATTTGGTGGGAAGAATACATTATTTGACGTTTTTTGAAAAGTGTCATCAACCTTTGGTGGCAGATAAATTGTGAACTTCTCGTTATTTGAGTTCTTATCGTTGTTGTTAGTGGAATTTTTTTCAACTTCATTGTTTTCATAAGGGGGTAACTCGAAATCAGATTTATCATCCATTGTTGATTTAGTTTAATTAAATTGAACTATAAAAATTCTACTGACAAATTCTACATAACTTATATACTCTTATTCAAAAACCTTTCATATGATAGCAATTCACCTCCATAAACAAAACTCTTGTTTTGAATGACAGATTAAGCCCCCCATAACACTGCTTAACGTTAATAGGTAAATTTCAAAAATGTATGCGCTTATGTAATCGCAAACCCTGAATTAACTAGATAAATGAATTAAAGACAAAGAAACCAATTCTGGTTTGTTTATTCGTTTATTCGTTTCTTTTAAGTAGGAAAGTCGGGTTTATCATGCTATTGCTTATATCTCCTAGAGTAAGTATACACTATCTGAATCTTTCAGAAAACGGTTAGTTTGATATTTATTGACTATAAGCTTATAAATCGTCATCGTGCGTGAACTGTCATGACATAAACTCTCCACTTAAGAACACCGTTCCTGTTGCTCTGGGTTCATGTCGTATAGGTATGAAAACTATGTCCACGTTGTTTGTATATGGATGTGCAATTAATATAAGCTTTTGAAATTATAAAAGTTTTATACCTTGTATCTTTGTGCGTATTATTTAGAAATAAATGGTAATTGAATGAAAGTATTTGCATGAAAGTAATTACATTGAAGCCATTTCATCGAATCAATTGTTGAGATAGTAGTGGTCCAAACCCCACAATCGCGAAACTATTGGTTATTAATTATTTCTTCACTAACATAATGTACAACTAGGTAACCCTGGTTTCCTTATCTATTTCTACTAATTGTCGATTTCTTTAGTTTGAATTGACGGTTAAGTTTATTACCTATTAATATATGACGAATTAACATGTTCCTACTAAAATAGGTTATGAAACATTTTTGTCCTTTTACTTAGCCTGTGTTATTCTTCTATTTACCGCTACACGGTCTAACACACGAACATCAATAATTCTAGAAACACTTCTTAGATTTACTACGTTTTTCAAGGATTTGAAGTGCTTTGACTTTCAAACCACTTTTCAGCTTCGTTTTCACAATAACAATTTACTGAAACGTCACCAGTTCAATCACCGAAATGAGAATCAGGCAATTTATCTTTACTCAATAAACAAGAATTCCAATTTTCTTTTGACCCCTATCAACCTACAACTACTTAAAACATATCTACCTATCTAACTACAAAACCGATACGCCTACCTAACTTCTCCAATTAGCTCCACACACTTTTGTTTATATCACCGTTGACTTTATTGATGCATTTTTAAACATGAAAGATGCTGCAAAAATATTTTTGAATCCCGGAACCCATCACGTGGATACCTCTATAGTCATTTTCATTTTGGTTTGCTTTATAAATAAAATAGTAACATATAGTTGCGTAAGCAATATTATGAGTTTGACAAGACGCTCTTTATCATCACTGTCCAAATGCTCCAATTTGTCGTCGAGTTTTGGTTTAAGTCAAGTTTTGAACTTATTGAATAGAAAAAAGAAATCATTGCCAGTTATGAATGAATATAAACGATCAACCCATCCAACTTCAGTACCGATAAATAAGTTGTTTTCTGGTAGATTTCCTTTACCTTTGAAGCAATCTATAAATGACTATAATTTAAGACACGATCCCTTGAAGTTTCAACATGATTTATTGTCAGCCTTACCATTTTATCCAAATCAAGATAGTCTTGGTAGAAGTAGTGAAGTAATCCAAACCCAAATCGAGGATGGTAAATATATAAATGAATTTGTGATTTATCCCTCTGGATATAAACCCGAAAACTATCAAAAATCAAATCATTTAATTATGATTCATGGTTATGGTGCTGGTTTAGGGTTTTTCTTAAAGAATTTTAACGAAATTTCTAAGCTGAATTGGATTATTCATTCAATAGATTTGCTAGGCTATGGCTGCTCTTCAAGACCTCGTTTTGAATTGAAAAAACATGATTTAGACCATGTGGAGTCTTGGTTTCATGATTCTTTCAATACGTGGCTACATAAAAGAAATTTGAACCAAATTTCTTCAGAAAAAGTAATGATAGTAGCTCATTCTATGGGTGCTTATCTAATTTCAACTTATGGTTTGAAAAACCCAGATTTTTGTAAGAAGTTGATTATGGTATCACCAGGGGCAGTTATTAAACACAGAAAACCAATCAAGGTTCCAAAATATTTTGCTAAATTATGGGAGAAAAATATTAGTCCTTTTTCTTTAGTTAGAAAAGCTGGCCCTTTAGGCTCTAAGCTTGTCTCAGGTTGGTCTTCAAGAAGATTTGCTAAATTACCAAGAAAGGAAAGTAATTTATTACATAGATATGCTTATGCGATATTTCAATCACCAGGTTCCGGAGAATACATGTTGAATTATTTATTGGCTCCTGGAGCCGATGCTAGATTTCCTTTAATAAATCGGGGAATAGAAAAATTGAATTGTAGTGTGTCTTGGTGGTATGGAAGAGAAGATTGGATGGATGTTCATGGTGGTCGATTATGTTCAAAAAAGATTAATGACTACTACGGTGAAGAAAGATCTGATGTATTGGAAATTGAAGATAGTGGTCATCATCTTTATTTAGATAACTATAAAAAATTCAATAGTTTGTTAATTGAAGAGATGAGAAAATTTTAATTAGTGGGATGGTAAGAGAATAGGTAATTGGTAGTGACCGAGGGTTAAAGGTAACTAGTAGAGGTGTAATTTTATGGTCTTTGAATCAGATGGGCCTAATAAGTAGTACTATAATAATTCAGTACTAGTGAGCTAACATGGAAAAGTTTGTTTGTTTTTTAATTTTACGTTCTATAAATGAACTAGTATAAAATATAGATTGTTTTAAATATATTTCATTTTGATTTATGTATTCTGTAACCTATGACAAAACTGACCTAATTTCAGGTTTTGTGAACACTACTTTTAATTTCACCGTAATTGGCAAGTCAGGATCGGTTACACTTAATTCTTGACCATCAACAATCAAATCTATTAATTTTAAGTGAAGATTTGGGCGAGTGTATTCTTCTAAACTTGGTGGATTCGTTAAATAAAGGGGTTTATTTGCAGTCATAATTGAAGGGTTTTGTAATTGTAAATTTGGTTGTTCTTTTATGAAGTCAATGAACCGTTCTAAAGTCCAGTCATTATGTGTTTTAATTAGTTTAGCTTCATTACCACAGACTGGACAATCAAACTTTTTAGATTGTGAATAAGTGTAAGTAAAAATTCCTTCATCTCCAGAATACATCATGTAATTATCAAGATTGGGATTATTCGAAGTTGCCATTTTGAAAACTTCGTTGCAACATGATGCAGCAATAATAGCATTAGTTGATGCAATGGCAGGTATAATATTTTTCACCACCCCTAAAGTTAACAGTTTGGTGACCCCATCAATTTTGAAGTAGGCAGCTCTTGATAAAGCAGTTTGATACATCCATTCAACATCTTCGGGATTGTCAGAATCAAATTTACGATTGGGAAATGATTTTGGCCATTCTACCACGCTAGCATATTCAATACAATGTTCAGGTAATCTTGGAGTATTAGCTATAGTACAAACAGGGTAGGACATCTTTTTCGGTAGCAAATTTAATGTACATTCATAGCAAGAAGATTGACTGGGAATAATAACCCTTGATTGTCCTCTAAAACCTTCAGTACCACCGTCAATTAATGGAATAATTTTAATATCAGACATACTGTATAGCAAATTATTGATCCAACGTCTTGCTTCTACTGAATCTAATCCACATACAACTATATCAAATTCTTGGTAAAACTCGACTGGTTTATCTTGAATTTTACAACAATATGGTGTTACTTGTAAATTATCATCATCAATCATTTCTACAATTCTTGATGCCGCCACTTCAGCTTTTGATTTACCTACGTCTTTTTCTCGAAATAGAAATTGCCGATTCAAATTAGACACATCAATTGTATCCATATCAATGACATGAATCTGTCGAAACTTAGTCAATGCTAAATTTTTTAAAATTTCACATCCTAAACCACCAGCTCCAATTACCAATACCTTCATGTTTACCAAATTAGAAATCGCCTCTTCTGGTTCATAGTCATCTGCCATTTCAATGTATGGACCTATTCCATTCAATAATTTGTCAATCGATTCATAAGATCGTTTTGATTCATTACCAGATTTTATTTCCAACATATTGATAACTCAATTAGCTGCTCTCACAAGCCTGATAATTAGCGTAACTCAAATACCAATCCAAAAAGCAAAGATCTGTTCAAATAGTCAAGAACTAGTGTCGTCTACAAGTCAATAAAACTGTCTACCACCTAAACATTCAAATTTACATATTCGCATTATATACACTCTAATAATCTATATAACTAAAGAGTTAAAGTATAGATTGCCATTAATAGTTTGTGAACTCAATCTCCTTGACTTTTTAGTACCTCCAGTCGTGTTCTCTTCGATGTTGGTTGAGATGGCGGCATTCCTATTCGTTTTCCTAACGAGTTAGTAGTATCATCAATTGCAGCATTGGGGTTAAGTGGATTTGGAGTCCGGGGAGCATGTAAGATTGGATTAGATGTAGAATCTGTTGATTGTAAAGTTCTCGTATCGACACGTTTCACTGGAACTGATTTATGAGGATCGATAGTTCTTCGTATACTAGGGGAAACAAATTTTGTATCAAAATGAGGTAGTTTTGAAGTAGTTTGTGGTGATTGTTGTAATAATTCAGCACCTTTAGCACTTACAAATAGGGGCAATGGATTGATTGGCATATCTTGGACCTCAGCAGTTGGTTTATTTGATTTTTCACTCGATATATGATGGGCTAAATCTTGTCTCATTTCTTCATCTAGAGTATTTCCTGCTAATTCTTCCTCATCGCTGAATAAAAAAGAGTCATCCATTTCTTCAAATTCTCTTGATGTAGGACTAGTATTTGGATTATCTATAGAAGCCTTTTCAATCCTTTCGGGATTGGGAAGATTAAGAGTATTTTTATTGGTAGATAGAGGTTGTGGTTGTGGTTGTGGTTGTAGTTGATTTTGAAGTGACGGTGTAGCTGGTTGTTGTGGAATCAGTTTTCCCGCCTCTTGATAGGTTTCCAGATCAGGGACTGTCATTCTTGTTGTAAGTTTTCTCACTCTTTCACGTTCTCTAACTAAAGGATCACGGTGGAAATTATCATCATTCAAATCTGGTTTTGGTAATTCAACTTTTTGAATTTTACCAATAATAGTCCTATCATATAAACAATTACCTAAAACATTACCAAAACAACGTAAACATCTTTTCACTCCATCAGTGAACGCCTCTTTTTTACATTTTTCAAATGCCATAGCTTTGGATTTGGCATTATCAATAAACCCGTAACCAAAATCTTCATGATACGTTCCATCTTTGATTGTGACTCTGACAACCACCGATAATCCCATCGAGTATCTCCCAGTGTTCCCATGAGTATCAAAATAGTCGACCTGGGTACTTATCAACTCCGAATTCCAACCATTAAATCCAAACACTTCATTAGCTAAATTCAAAGCTTTCCATCCTTCAATATACGAAACCTTGACTCCGCCTCCACCAGGTCTATAACTAACATACTCTGGACCTAAAACTTTATTCAATAAACCCTGAATTTTGGTTTTCTCTTCTTCATTATATGGTACTGGTTGAAACGCACGTATAGACGACGATTGATCTGGGGGAAACGGTTTAGATTGATTTGATCTCGAAAACGTTGATTGATATGACGCCTTGCCACTGCCATTCATAGCTCCGCTCGCCAGGTTAGCTGGTCTATTACTCATGGCTTACAAACAAGTTTTACTCTAAGTCTTAGATTATACAACCAAATTTCTAGACGTGTTGCGGCGTCCTACACAATCAACTAATCATCAGTACAATAGTAATAAAAGAACAAGGTCAATTGTAACCAGAAACAGTACAATGATATACTCTATAATAATGCAGTTGGCCTCGTGTATCGGGCTATCGTTTCTTGTCTATAAAAACTAAAATATCACAGTATTTTTACATAACTAAGGCTAACACCAGGGAAATATCAGGTCCAATAAACAAGTTCTACCACAATCGCCAAGTTTAGTTCAAAGACCAGTGAAAAAAACTAGTAACATTATTCTTGTACTAAGACTCAATCATAAACTGAGTGTTATAAAACGTTTGTCATCAAATCAATTCAAAAAATAAAACTAAAGGAAAATCTTGCTACTATATTATGTATAAGTGATTTCTGCATGTAAATCCTAGATTTGTCGCTGTCTGCTAATAATTTCCTGCCAGTGGATCCTTGATTTCATTCTAGTAGATCCTTTGATCTCATACTTATATATTCTTGATTTCTTGCTTGTGATCTCTTGATTGTAAATTTTTGATTTCTTGCTTGAATACACTCGGTTTCTTGTCTATCATGTTTTCTTGCTTACTTCGTCTATCTTGCGGGTATATAACACCGGTTCTATATTCACCTTTTTCAAGTTCCTGTTGTGTATTAAATTCTTGATCAAATATCGATTGCACCCACTTGAGGCTTGCTAAAAGCTTGGAAACGTTGCTTGTCTATCCACCTTGTTACTGTCTAGCCGCTCTGCGCTTGTTATAATAGTTTTGCATTCTATACATCCAAGCTTGATATCAATGATATACTATCCCCTTTCAATAAGATTCGTCCCAATTCTTCCTTTTGCCCGTCCTTGGTTGATATCTCAACTGCATCATCGATGACAATGTTCATGAATTCATCAAATCCTCGTACTTTACCTTGGATTCTCAGTTGGTTTTGTTCAAATAACCAAATTGTTACTAATGATTGTTGCTGTAAAAACTTGAAAATCAAATTGATTGGCGGAAGCATCGACTTCTTAGCTGCTCTATTACCCGACATTCTGTTGCTCAATGTCTATATCTGCTTGAAAGTGCTACTATTAGAATACACTAAAGTTTTATTAACTGAAACCTTGAGATGGTGTTGAAATTTTTGTACGCGGTAAAACTCAATAGTTAAACAAGATTGTTAGCAACATTAACACTATCCATGATCATCATATGACAGAGGGAACACTTGAGTTCAAAGGTCTATTCACCAATTGGTTGAAAGAAGCCGCTATTGAAGCTACAAAAAAAGCTTCTAAAAGTGCTCTATTATACAATCGAGCAGTGGTTAAATTGAATCAACTTGAAACTCCAATCAATAACCTTCAAGATTTGAAGCTGATACCGTACATCGGAGAGAAAACATTACAATTGCTATTGGGTAAACTTAAGGCTCATTGTTATGAACGAAATATTCCATTCCCGAATTCTTTTGATTTATCGTATAAACATCCCAGTAATACCAAAAAGAACTCAGTTAATAAAAAAAGGAACCAGTCAAGTAATGATAATCCAAAACAACCTAAGCAACCTAGGACCTATATACCGAGACATCGGTCTGGCGGTTATGCTATTTTACTAGCATTGTATATTCTTGATAAAAATATGTCGGGGGTTTCAAAAACAAAAATCATCCCAGTAGCTTCAAAATATTGCGATCGGTCTTTGACAGCAAATCCAAACTCGGGAGAGTTTTATTCTGCTTGGGATGGTTATAAAAGTTTGGAAAAGAATGGTTTGATTGTCGTGTCTGGTAGAGCTCCCAAGATTTATGCATTAACAGAAGAGGGATTGGAATTGACTCAAAAATTGAAACAATCAGAAGGGTTGGACTCATCTCCTCTTCGAGAAGAGGTTGATGTTTCTTATGATAATGGTATAAGACTTTCTCCTGATAGTATCGTGTTTGACAAGAATAACTTTGATCAAATTATTGAAACCTCACCTTTAAAATCGAAAACTCCGAATATGCCCCAATTGGATGAATCAATTCAACCTAAACTTTCTCCAATAGTTGCAAAACCAATTCATAATAAGCAGGATCGAATTTTGAATAATGTTGATTATTCAATTTGGAATTACGATGAATATAATATTAAACTTATTGTTGATAGTCGAGAGATAAATGGAACTCAAGACCGAGATTTTTTCAGAAGACAACTAGAAATTTTAGGAGTAGAGTGTGAAGTAATGCCATTGACTATTGGTGATGTTTTATGGGTAGCTAAAAATAAAGTATCAGGAAGAGAAGTAGCTTTAAACTTCATTGGAGAAAGAAAACGGATAGATGATTTAGTTTCTTCAATTATTGATGGAAGATTTCAAGAACAAAAGAATAGACTATTGAAAACTAAGATGAAACACTATTTCTATATCCTTGAAGAACGTCCAACTGATAGAATCTCAGATATGAAGGTATCTATCCAATCAGCAATATCACAAACAATGATTTCATCCCGATTTTATGTACGCATGTTCAAAGAAATTGATACTGTTATTCAATTTCTAGCATCTGCAACCAATTCTATAAGAAAACATTTGCTCGACGCAAATACAAAATTGGTGGTCATGAAACCAAAAACAATTAATAATCATATTGAATATTCAACAATTTTGGATCAATTTAGAAATGAATTTGAAAATCAGTCTACAAATTACGAATGCGTTTTCCAACTACAAACTTTTATTGAGACTTTTTCGAAAAGCGATATGCTAACAGTGAAGGAAATGTTTATTATGATGCTTATGACCATAAGAGGAGTTTCATTTGAAAAAGCAATAACAATTCAAAATAAATTTCCAACACCTAAACTGTTGTTGGAGTATTTTCATGTCACTCATAAAGATCTCGAAGAAGAAATGAAAAAAACCTTGTTAGACAAGGAGTTTGCTCATATGGTTGGTAACAAAAAGATTGGCAAAGCAACACTGGAGAGAATATATGAAATTTGGGGTTTATAGGTTTAGTAATAAATGAAGGTCGTGTATATACTCATTTGTATTGTACTGCATATTGCGATTTGAAAAAAAATTGCAGTAGTTCAAAGTTACAATGAAAACTGTAGGAGATAGTAACTATAATGACGAAGAGAACGTTGAAATACGGAGGAAAGTCTGGTATTTTACCAACTGTGCGTCCTGTGTTCAAAAGACTTCCAATTAGGCCCAAAACTGAATACGAAAAGGAAGAGGCAGCAAAGATTGAGCAAGGTTTTGCTGAAGGGGTACCATTACCAAAGAGAAAAGGATTTAAATTTGAAAGATTTCCAAGTGAGAAGCAAGTTTATACAGTGGAAGAAAGAATTAAACGTAATATTGAAGCCAAAATTCCTGAAAATATTGATGAAAGTAGTTTGAGTAATGAAGAATTATGGAAATTAAAACGGGATGAAATTCGTCGTAATCATTTACGGGAAGCATATTTAGTTGAAGCAGAACGATTAAAGAAATTAGATGAAATTAAGTTGAAAGAATATGAAAAGAAGAAAGCGAAAGAACAAACTGTAAATTATGAAGAATCTGAAACTACAAAATTAACTTTACCAACACTTGAAGCATATTTGAAAGGACCAATTATGAGAAAGAGAACAAAAGCCGAAGAAATAATATTGAAAGAACAAAGAACTCTTAATAGAAAAACTCTTGAATTACAAAGTCTAGAAAGTAAGGCAAATAAATTATTAGATTTATATCATGCCGCTGGTAATTTTATTACCACAGAAGAAGAATTAGAGCAAGCTATAACCGAAGCATTTGAAATCAATTTCAGTAAATTTGATACTGCTCAATCAACTATTGAATCGAGATTAACAAGTTTATATACTTCAAGTTTCACAAATATTGATAATAATGAACGATTGATAGCTGATAAAGCCTTAGGTGAATTGAATGGTAAACCGGGATTGCAAGTTATAAAAGATACCTTAGATGGAGAATTAGAAAGACTAAAACGAGAAGCTAGATTACAAGTTAATCAAGGAAAAGTTAATTGAACTAATCAATTTTTTTGCAAAACATAAATCAGTTGACTAAATATGACATAAAAGTATAATTGTATATAGAAATTATTAATCACCCATATCTAAAAAACTGTAGAATAATTAATTCACTACTAGGTTATGTTTGAAGACCAACCAGCGCTACCACTTACTGAATTGTTTTGTTCAATGTACATGGTACAAAGGCTAGTTAAATATAAAAAAAGAACGTTAGTATGCATGCCTCAAGTAACAATTATGAATGCAAAAACTAGACTGATATGGTTACCAATCATAAATCATGAGGTAAAATTTTAATAAAATAAGCCTACTTACCTATAAATATATGAATATAGCGTAGAATGTATTATAGTATATATTTTATTATATATATTACATATATATTCTTATATATATACTATATACATTCTTATACATATACTGTATACATTCTTATATGCATACTTGTGTATATTCTTTCAAGTATTGTTGTATATATAATTGTATGTATATTCTTTCATATAGTTTTGTATATATAATTGTATGTAATTCTACTATATGTTTAAAAAAGTCATGGTTGACACATGCTTCATAAAAACAACATTCCTGGTTGTGATTACTCCTTATAACCCGCGCTACCATTCAACAATTTCATGATGTCACTCGCACGATAACACGATTAAAATAAAAACCCTACAATAAACAATAGGAATTCAACTTTATCACAAGTTATAAATGTAGTTAAGATTATGTTTCTAGTTTTTTGTTTTGATTTTGTTTTATTCTACTTTTTCAATGTACTTCATTATTTCGTACTACATTATTTCATGGTTTTGGTTTTTATCGTAATGAGAATTTTTTTCTTGTTTGTTTAGACAAAGTAGAACACTATGAAAGCTGTTTTTTTTTAGTTAGACAAAGAAGAACACAATGGGACCAAAACTTTTTAATTGGGTTAGGTTTATCGAGTAAATCCTCTAATACTATTAAAATCACCACGTCATTAAAGCCCCGCATTGGTAAACTTGATTAAATCACTCAACTGGCACTACGTGCCAGTTGCAACCATAACTACTAACTACCTTACATATGGGTGGAGGCAGAGGATGTTTTGTTTTTTTATGGACCAAGGTTAATGAGCGATTTTTTTTTGTATTATGACGAAAGAGGGATTAAAAAATTTTCAATAATAACTCAAATCAGCAAAAAAAAAACAATAACCTAAACTTTGATTTTGATACATATATATATATATATTTATTCATGCAATTGATTACCAAAAAAGTAATCAATTATAAGTTTGTTTTCTCTATTTCTTCTCTGGGCGTTCTGTCGTTCTACTGTTGTCTAAATTTTTTTTATTACAGCTAATGCGGCTAAAATATTTTTAGTCAAATTTCAAATTTGATATTTTTATTTTTGTACTAAAACTATTCTTACATAAAAAATATTTAGACAGCATCATTAACCACATTTCCAACAACAACCCTCACCAAAACAAGACCAATAAATTGTAGTTTAGGCAAATTGCCTCACTCGAATAGGAAATATTACCTGGAATTATTCCTAGAAATTTTTTACCTAAATGTATTACCTAAAAATATTACCTGACTCTATCCTATTCTTCTTATTCTCCTTTTCATTATTTTTTTGCTTTTGTGGAAATCAGTCTTTAGCAATGCCTCGTCCATTATTGATACTAACTAATTAACTGACATACTCGGTTAAATCCCTATTAGAATTTGGGGGTTTTGTGGTTTTTTGTTTGTTTGTTTTTAAGATTTTTGCAGGTAAATTTGAGGGCTTTTTTAATTTGATATTTTATTATTTTGGCTTGCCTATGGTTTGTCCATTCATGGTTAGTCGTAGTATAAATACTTGTAATATTACTAGTATTATTGTTTAAGGAAAATTTATTGTTTTTAATCATACTAGTATGTCCAAAAGTGGTGACGAGCTCCTGGTTTTTGAAGCAGTAATAACTGATAATGATAATGAGTCAAATCCAACATCATCACCCCCAAAATCTAATCGCAAAAATTGGCGAGAGATTTTGATGTTATCATTCACATCTTTAGGGGCAATTTATGGAGATTTAGGAACTTCTCCTTTATATACTTTGAATACTGTTAAATACAGCTCTTACCCTCCTAATCAAGAAGATCTTTATGGTGCAGTTTCAATCATTTTTTACCTTTTCACCATTATTGTCATATTTAAATATGTGTTATTGGTACTATGGTTAGGTCCAAATAATGGTGAAGGTGGTCAAGTTGCCATATATTCAAAAATTGCCCGTTATTTACATATTGGTCCAAAACATGTTGATATTCCTGGTTCAAAACAAATTTCAGATTCAACATTAATAAGAAAAACTAGAACAGTTTCTTCATTTCTGTCTTATCATTGTCAAACCATAAAATATCATCCAAAATTAATTTCAGTTGTAAAATGGACCATTTTAACTCTTTGCTTTTTAGGTTGTTCTTTAGTCATATCTGATGGTATATTAACTCCAACAACTTCAGTTTTATCAGCAATCGGAGGGATTCAAATCGCTCAACCCGATTTCAATTCAGTATTGGCAGTAAGTGAAGTAATTTTAGTGGTCTTATTCTTAATTCAACAATTTGGGTCTCATAAAATTTCATTCACTTTTGCTCCAATCCTTTTCATTTGGTTAATTGGTATTTTTATTTGTGGTCTTTATAACATTATTGTTCATCATCCTCTAATTTTTAAAGCTTTATCTCCTTATTATGCTATCAAATTATTGAAAAATGGTGGTATTGATGTATTTTCTGGTGCAATGTTATCCCTTACTGGTACTGAAGCTATGTTCGCCGATATTGGTCATTTTGGTAAATTACCTATTCAATTAACTTTGGCTACATTTGTTTACCCATGTTTAATTATTTGTTATATGGGTCAAGGTGCTTATTTAATTAACCATCCTGCTGATTACGTGAATCCATTCTTTTATTCTATTCCAGGTGGAGCAAATTCGGCTGTATTTTGGATTATGTTTGTTCTTGCAACTCTTGCAACTATTATTGCTTCCCAATCCTTAATTTTAGCTGTATCTTCCATCATTTCCCAATTAATCAATTTGGATTGTTTCCCAAAATTAAGAATTGTTCATACCTCAAAGGTTTACATGGGTAAAGTTTATATTCCTATTGTAAATTGGGTGTTAATGATTGTTGTTTTAGCAACTACTGCTGGTTTCAAAAATTCAAATAATGTTACTGCTGCTTTTGGTCTAGGAGTTTCAATCGACTTCATAGTAACAACTTTGTTGTTAGCTATTGCTATGGTTTACGTTTTCAACTTCAATATAATCTTCCCAATCATCTTTATTTTGATTTTTGTACCACTTGAAGCTTCTATAGTGATTGCAAATTTGAAAAAAGTCCCACATGGTGCTTGGTTCCCACTTATGGTAACATGCACATTCTTCCTTTTCTTATCAATTTGGAGATGGGGTAGATCAGCAAAAATCACTCAAGAAGTTAAAACAAGAATCAAGATTACAGATATGTATCCTAATTTGAAACAGAAACCTCAAGCAATGGAATTAGATTTAAATGGTAACGAAAATCCAAATGATGATGTTGCTTCATTGGATTCAGAAACTGACAAGAACCTTGAGATGGTCGATAATGATTTAGTGGTTGATTCTTATTTCGGTAACTACAAACTCCTTCGAACTGAAGGTATTGCTATGATGTACAACGACGCAGCTAAGTTCAACTTAAATTCTCCAAATACCCTCCCCATGATTTATAGTAAACTCGTTAAAGAGTTTCCATGTCTTCCATCGGTTTTTATCTTCGTCACATTTAAAACATTGTCTATTCCAACTGTCCCTGATGAAGAAAGAGTATTAATTGGTGCTACCAGGATTCCAGGTCATTATAAATGCATAGTAAGATTTGGATTCACAGAAAACAACACCGTCACCAAAGCACTAAATGATCATATATTGAACTCGATCCCAGAAATCGAAGATTTAAAGCAAAAATACGGAGCAAATGATAAAATTCCATTAATGCACATTTTTGAAGACAACTTGATAAAATGCCATGATTATTCTCATCCTGACTATAAAACTAAAAATCCTTTTATTCACATTTTCCGCTTCTGCAGAAAACATTTAATTAATGAATTTTTTAGTCCATTACATTCAGTTACTCAAAGTAACTATGGTCTGTTCAAATTAGATAGTGAAATGGATGAATCGGAAAAGAAACTATTCGTTGGAAGTCTTATTGAGATATAATTATTGGAAACAATGGATTAGGAAAACAAAATTTATAGAAACAACTTTTAAATAGAATTTGTATATAGCACTTTCATAATCATAGTTTAAAAGATTCAAAAATTTATGTAAACCTAAAAAAGCGTATCTTGACCAAAGTAAAATCAAGTAAATCTCATTTAGAACCAAATTTTTACCTTTTTTTATTGAGATTAACTTCTGGAATCTGAATTCTCTAGATACTATAATAATGCTGTTGAGTCTTTTCTGTTGAACTTCCGTCCTTGCTATTTGGGTTGCTTGGATTACCAAACTTAGAACACTCGTTTTAGTGCCAGCTCTATTTACCTTTGCATTAGTATAAGGTCTGGATTATCTTAGAAAAAGGGTAACTCCAGGGTATATAAATCAAATGTTATAAATTTACTATTTTCAAAGCACTAGCCAATTGAGATCAAGATTCAACTGAAAAATATAAGAATTGTGCATCCTAGTAGTTGGGATTGAGCAATATGCTTTATAGATGGATATTTACCTCAGTGGTTGAGATTTAGCGATATCCTTGATAGTTAGACACGTTGAGTCCGCTTACAAGGAATAACTTGGGTGTGAGATTTGAATTTTGAACAACGCAATATGTTTAATCGAAGACTCGGGTTGCAAAATGTTCAAAACTGTCAATCTTCTGGGTCTTTAAGAGAATTCAGGTTGAGCATGTAGCTGGCATTTGACCAAGCAAACGAGTATTCAAATAGGCTATAAATTGGACCTGGAATTGCTACAGCAAACTAGTATTCAACTAGGCCATAAATTGGACCTGGCATTTTAATAAGTATTCAAAGAGCCTATAAATTGAACCTGAAATTTCAATAAGTATTCAAATACCCAATGTGTAGAACCTGAAATTTCATTAAATATTCAAAGACCCAATTCTCCACCAATCCTTGAATTTTGATTGACAATTGTACCATTGGTATCAACAAAACTCAGAACCGATCAATATCATGTACTAACAAAAAGCCTAACTTAGTGAATTTCTGAATCATTACCGAGAACCTCGCTATACGTACACTATATCATCTATTGGCTCGAGGAAGTGTAGCTTCATCTCTTGTTTAATCCACTTTTGAACTATAGACACATTTTTTGCAGCCATTTCCAATGGCTGCAAAAAATGTCTAGACTGTAATTGTCAATAAATGAAGTACAATGAAAGAGCACAATGAATGTGTACAATGAAAGTGTACAATAAGTGTAAATGATCAGTAAGTGAAAGTACATATTACATAATTTAAAGATGTGATCCTCAACCATGAATGAGATTAAGGGTAAGTTTTGTCCTCATCAAACACTGGCATCTTGGAGTCAAAGATGTACATTATAATTGTACTCTGTTGCATACTTATAGCAATTAGTTAGATTTTACACCATACAGTAGTTGTACACAATGTTTATGTAGAGCTGGAGGACACATGACGTCAATTCTTTGAGATGTATGATTTGACCAACCACTGATTTATATCATGATTAGATTGTTTGATTTTTGACGGGATTCTATATTGCAGTCTATACTTTGAGTATTCATTTAAATAAAGAGTTCTTGGGGTATACTTTGGCTTATTAGAATATCAAGCTTATTGCAATCTATAATATGAACAAAGTGGGGGGTCTTAGACATCTTGAAACATGAAAGAATAATCAAGAACACCATTAGTTAATAGTGTACTATTAATAAAGTACACCACTTATTAATAAAGTAGTATTAATAAAGTACACTACTAGTTAAGAATTTACTATTAATAAAGTACAGTATTTATTATTAAAGTAATATTAATAAAGTACAGTATTTATTATTAAAGTAATATCAATAAAGTACACTATTTATGCATTCTAATAATTTGTTACACTAAAAAAATCAAAATCAATCCATATGAATCAGTTACAAATCTAATAGAAAACAAAAAGTACCACGTTACATACCAGTTTCAAATCTATAATAAATCAAGTTATAAACCATCATCTAGTTTGAATCTTCCTAATTCTTTGCATAGTTCATCATTTGATTCTTAATTTACTACTATTTAAGAGCGGCGCTACCATTCACTTATTGTTGAAGAGTTGAGAAGGGAAACATAAAAAACTCATCAAAATATAATCAAGAATAGATAATTGCAGTTGAACATAAAGTTCAATATGGCTAATCCAAGGTCGATCAGTACGGCAAATACTTATCAATATTATTTTAAAAAAGTATTGGACAAACGGTTGTATTTTGTATTTTACAACATTAATCTTTTACTAGCAGCAGTAACATCAATAACATTGGCTATTCCATATGATGATTTTTGGTTTAATGTATTTTTAACATTTGTATTACGAGCTCCGATAATATGGCTTGCTTTAGCATCAATTAAGCAAGCTCGATATAAATTTTCAACTGTTGAATTTTCAACTCATAAAACTTTAGCATCACAAATATCTCATACCTTGTTTTCATTTAAATTCATCAATTATACTGTTTTTTATATGGTTTCAGCATACTTAATTAGTGGGGTGTTTATCATGCAATTACCTTTCAAATATAATTATTATCTTTTGTCAAAAGAATATCGACAAAAACCATTAATAAACGATGAATGGTTATTCTATTGGGTATTTCCAGCAATTTTGGCAACTATTTATAGTTTGATTCATTTAATATTCCAGAGAAATCGGTTGGTTTTTGAAATTGGTTGTATAAGAAATGATCCTACTAAAAGTTTAATCAGTAAATTTCCATCTTTAATTGGAGTATCAATCTTCCAAAATACTTTGATATCATTTATAGCTCCTTTGATTTACTGGATCTTAAAACCTTTCATTTTCAAATTGAATTTCTTATTGTTTTTGATCGTTGGTTTAGATACCTCAATTCCTAGGTTTCAGGTTTCTTTATCAACTTTTTTAAGCATTAGTTTTCTTTCATTCCACATAATTCAAATTTGGGAAATTACAAATCATGCCTACAATGTATATGCAACTGTTGGATGTTTGGATTATAATAAACCTATTAGTACTTACTCATCTGATCCAATCACTACTCTTTTGTCAGGTTTAAGAAATGTTGATCCTTATTACCAATTGAGTAGATTAACGGCCTTTCAGGAATTAGCTTACATTTCCAGTTCTGGCGATTCAGAAGCAAGAAAATTGAGGGATATCATATATAACTCAAGGGGCACAAAAGGTATAGCATGGCCCGCAATTTTAGAGGAATGCTCTTTAATCATAAATGATTTCACTGCAAAAGTCAATTTTCGAAGTTCAAGTGATTTAAAAGCAATGAAAGATAACAGTGCTATTGAAGCTGAGTTGAAAATTTTAACTGAAGGCACTGGAACCGAAAATCATGGCCTCTTTGGAAATTCAACAGCTAATACTTCTTCAGAACAAAAACTGAGACAGAAACTAAAAGATTACGTGGAACCAAAGATAAATACAAAACCATCCTTACTTAGAAAGTATGTTTTAAACAATTCTTTTGTTGTATCTCTTTCAAATGCAGTTACAATCGATATGAATAAGTACCAGAAACTGATCAGATCATGGACTCCAAGAATGTTTCATGATGTGATCGATACGTACAATAGTTACACTGCCAGGTTTTTATCTACTGACTTAGGTGTATTGTTTAGGATAACAGTAAAGAGAGATTCTGAGTCACGAGTAGTTAACCATATCAATTATTCAAATGCGGTTTTGGCACTTTCCAAATTAGCAATCAACTCAATTGATGAAGATAAGAACTTTACGATTACTGAAGATAATATAAGTTATTTACTAAATTTACTCGAAGGTCCAATACGTGCAGCTGGTAATTACACTGATTTTTTACCAGCATCAATTTATTTAACACCTGAGCAAAGAGCTAATCCACCGAAAAATCATGTCATTGTTAGTTTGCATGATTTAACTATGACAGAATTTTACAATCTTTGTATTAAATTTAATTATAAATTGAATAATCTTACATTGAATCCAAAGACTTTTAGATTGGCTAAAAAAGTTATAGATATTGCAGTTGCTGAACAAGAGCAGCAACCCCTACCAGATGCCAAGCTAAATATCTACCTTTAAGTTAGATTTAACATATAAAACCTGTCAATATTATACATAAATCATATATACTAGCATTTTAATCTATAAATCTTTTAATGGCTTGAATAATTTAATTTTGAACATCATCATCTCTATTTGGTTTCAACTTTGAATTTTGTAGATTATCCAATAAAACAGGTTTCAATATTTGTTCATCAAATTTAGTAAACCATTTACCATGTTCTTCAGTTGATAAGAATGATTCTAACAATCCTTGACTATCCTTATTTTGTTCGGCAGCATTTAATAAATCTTCTTGGTCACTGTATTCATTATCATGAATATTTAATCCATCGTGAGAATTACTTCGTGAAGATCTCTTTAATCCGTTTATACTTGATGAAGATTCGTTCCTTGATCTTATAGTTTCATCATCGAAACCTAAAGGACGAGAGAAATTTCCAAATGAAGCATCAATGCCTCCAAATTTACGATTTCCATAAATTGATTGAGCATTTCCTCCAGAATTGTGTAATGGTAATCTTGGGGCTTCGATATCAAAATCGTCATCAGAATCATTGTCATCAATACATCCAACTTTTATACCCAAGATTTCTAACATTGAGGCAGTTGTACCTCCAAATAATATGACTGTCAAAACAACTACGACTAAAACAGTTGCCAATACCGTCCATTTAGCGTCACCTAAAGTTCCCATTGCTAAAGCAACCCCAACAGCACCTCTTAAACCAGCCCAAAAAATCATCATTTGATAAGAATGACTGATTTCTTCTTCAACAATAACTGGTCCTGAAATTCCATTTACTCTTCCTGATTGGAATTTTTCAAATTTTGCTTTATGTAACCAGTTTAATAATCGAGACAAAGGAAAAACCGATGACCATCTTGCAATACAAATTGAAATAAAAGTGACAATGATTAACATAGGTTTAAATACTAATTCAACTTCAGTAAACAATGACAAACCCAAATAAATAAAAATGAAATTTTCCGATAGTTGAGCTAGTAATTGAAGAATATATTTGGTGGCAATTTGAGTTCTTCTGGACATATTATAATAAGCATAATGTTTCAAGGTTATACCACAAAATAACAAACTAACAATACCCGACATATGAGCCCCATTTGAAAAGAAATAAGATTCATAAGCAAACAATAAAACTAAACAAGTTTCAATTTGGGGATATCTTCTTATATGAGAATGCTTCAAAATTAAAGCAACCAATATTCCAATTAACATTCCAATAATGGTTGAGATAGTAAAAGTCATAAAGAATAATCCAAACCCTTCAAAAAATGACGAAATTCCAACTTTATGACCATGGAATTTTTGGCATGTTTCAAACATAACAATCGATATAGCATCATTTAATAATGATTCTCCAAAAATAATTGTGTACAATTTTGGGTCAACTTTGTAAGCATTAAAAATTGATAAAATTGTTACGGGATCAGTTGCAGATAAAGTAGCACCAATAGCTAAAGCATCAACAAATTCCAAATTAATTCCATCTAAACCTAGAGCTGTCCAGACATATAATATAAGTCCCACCACTAAAGATGATATAAAAGTTCCTGGAATAGCAAAAGTTAAAATTGAACCTAAATTAGAAAAAAAATTAGCCTGATGTAATTCATAACCCGAATTTAAAATAATAGGTGGTAATAAAATATTGAAGAAATAACTTGATTTAAATTTAACAGCATCTTGAATGTAATGACCTGGAGAAATTCGAATAATCAATCCAACAATCATACCATAAAAAATTGATAATACCGTTTCATGAATAGCTTTAATTCTTCGTTGTTGTAGGAAATAACTTGACCATAAAGCGCTAGCTAGTAGGAACAACATAATAAATAAAGCCCATGAGCTAAATATTTCCTCGGTCATAGCATCTGGGACTTGTTCATCAGGAACCGACATATCTGGAGTTTCCTCCAAAACTTCTCGTGTCGCCAATTGTAGAATCAATGAAAGCATTGTGATATCGTATAGTAGATAAATGTATGAATTGAAGGATCAAATAATAAAATCAAATGTATTGACAGATGACACCAGTTGTTGATACGAATAGTTAATCGATTTCAACCAAGTTTGTCGATATATTCCCCAATTTATCAAATCAATCAATTTAATCAAGCTCAAGTATTGACTGTGAGTAATATCAATTATTAACAATCACTAAGAGCTGGGATGTTTCAAAATTGACCTGATGTATACCTGGAGTATAATATTTTGACATGCGGTAAAAAATGACAGTAATAAAAAACCACACGGTTGCAAAATTGGTAATACGACATAAATCCAAATTTACTACACAAGTGGGCGACAAGTAAGGAAGCAAAGTGTATGTTTAAATAGAAGTATATCTTACGTTACTATGGTTGAAATCTAGGGTGAATTTGAGTGAAATTGAACTAGATTTGAAGAAAATGAACAATATCAAGTGGAAAGTTGTCTGTAAAGTGAAGAATATAACCAGATATTAATAGTTATACATGTAACTATTAAATATATATATATATATATATATTATATGTATGTATATTAATTTATGTTTTTATTTATTTATTCGTATATTCAATTTATTTACATACGATTGGTTTTTTTATCGTATCAAAGGAAAAGGAAAAGATACAAACGCCATTGTGACTAGATCAATCAAATAGTATGGTGAGAATAGATATTTGAAAGTATGAATAATGGTTTAAAGATCTATGGGTATCGGTTAGATATTTCGTTTATCATTCTCCATGATAAACGTTTGTGTATAGTGTTGTCACTTATCGATAGTTTGTTTATTCTCTATGCTGATTTGTAAACGTTTGTGTATAGTGTTGTCACTTATCGATAGTTTGTTTATTCTTTATGCTGATTTGTAAACGTTTTTGTTTTTGTTTTAATAGACAAGAAGTAGCTGATCCAGCGGTATTACGGTATGCATTCGATTCACATTCATGTAAGTACACATTCAATCTGTCACAGTAGAATGTTGAAGTGAATCAGCCAAAACTGGAGATGAAAATGTTACTTTTGGTTATCAATGATATGTTGGCAACCAAATGTAACCACTGGTCAAATAGTTGATTATTGTATATAGTCATACATATACATACATACATACATACATTCGTATATACATACATACATACATGCAAACATACATATATATATATATATATATGTATGTATGTGTGTGTACATCTATTACACGTGTATCGTTGGTATTTCTTTATGATCATTCAAATATGTTGATCTATTAATAATAGAATAGCTCTCAAAAGAGTATGAACTTTTGTATTGTCCTTTATTTGAATTATCACAACAATAGCATCAAATGTGTAAAAATACATTTATAAATATAGATTATATATATACATGATATACATATATATGTATATACATAGATATGTATTAATATAGAAATGTATAAATATAGATATGTATATGTATTAATATATATTTTTGTGTGTAAGTTTAATTTTACTTGTGACAGGGCTAATAACTTGCAACTGGTTGGGGTATCTGGGGTCAGAATTGCATAACCAGTTTGATTTAAACAAATCGATCCACAATTCATGCACAATAAAAAACCAAACAGAAAATAACATTAAACACATTTTCATAACCTCATCAATTTAGTAATACAGCTCACTATTATCAAACTTTTATAACCCACTTGCATTCTTCATACCTCAATTATTGTACTGTCTACTCTCAACCCTCCAATAATCTTGACTTAATAATCCATCTTGGATTTGATCAGGATGGATCCGATGATTTGACAAAATCAAATAATTCTATGACTCTACGCTCATCTCATGTACAACTCTACACTTATCTCATGTACGACTCTACACTTCTATATTTGGTAATTTTAACTCTTTCTTCTACAAATCTGAATCTTGTATTCTAAAAATATAAATTCAATCTTTTATATGCATCTTCAAAAATCTGATTTCTGTCTTTCATAGTTATCTTTTACAATCTAAAATCTATCATTTATAATTATCTTCTACGATCTGAATTCTTTCTTTTATAATTATCCTCTATAAATGTGAATTCTATCTTGTATAAAACAAAACGCGTTCTATCTACATCATTTATTGTTTGTACTACTTCAACATTTTTGTAGCACTAATTCTAAGTTTAGAAATACTATTATTGCAAAAATAGAAGCATGTTTAGTTTATAAATAAAAACAATTAACTAGTTGGTCAATCAGTGAAATTTATTTATAGAGTCGTTAATATTTCCTATGACACTATTTCCTTTGATAATTTTATTACTCAATTTAGATATAATCTACTAATGCTTCACCTGTAGGTTTGATTCCACTTGATTATTTTCATTTCATTCTCATATACAACTGAAAATAAGCAGTATTAACTCCAATTTTCTCACTTCCCCTAGTGTTCATACGGATTAATTAATACCTTAAGCCATTCAAGCCCAATAAAACCTTTGTCTTACGTAATCATTTCTTTTTTTTTTTTTTCATTTATTTCTTTAATTTCTATTTTTAGCTAATGTCAAAAAGGAACAAAAGAAAAAGAAATCAAAACATTGCAACAAAATTTATCCATCAGGTTCTTTTTGATATAACAAGGGTAATATGGATCAGTTTAGCTGTGTAAACACGTCTATTAATCCGAATATGTCGCTGACACATTTGGATAAACTTGGGGGTCGATTACATCAACCAAAACCGATGAATTTTACTCAATTTCAGTTACCATCACCACCAATGAGTAAAATTAGTCTGCCTATAGAACGAGTGGTTGAATCTAAATGGAAACTGATTCTTGATAATTACAAAATAGTACTATTGTGTTTAAGTTGGTATTTGGTATCAATTTTTTGTTCAAATCTGGCAAAAACTATCTTAAATCAATATAATTTCCCGATTATTTTAACTCAATCACAATTTATATTGAACTGTTTATTATGTGTATTATTATTATCAATTGTTAGATATAATAGTTGGGAAAATCATTTTCCAATTGGGGTAATACCGACAAATTTATCTGAATTTACCCCTAATGATTTAATTTTTAAAACTACTTTACCTATGGGTATTTTTCAAGTCATTGGCCATATCGCATCTCATAAAGCTACTTCGGTTATTCAAGTCAGTTTTGTTCATACTATTAAAGCATTGTCTCCTTTGGCAACTATTCTAATTTATCGAGTATTTTTTAATCAAAAAATTAAATTAAAGACTTATTATACTTTGATTCCTTTGGTTTTAGGAATTATGATAGCTTGCTATAAACCAGGAAGTGATTTTAATTATCCTGGATTATTTTATTCCCTTACATCAATGATTATATTCGTGAGTCAAAATATTTACAGTAAAAAAAGTTTAACCATCGAACCAAAAACTTTACCAACGAATTCAAAAGTAAATAAAAAATTAGATAAATTGGTGATTTTATTTTATTGTTCTTTGATTGGGTTTTTTTTCACTTTACCAACTTATTTTATTCAGTTTGATAAGAATTGTTTTCATATTACTAGCAAAGTATTTGCATTAATTGTATTCAATGGTATTAGTCATTTTATGCAATCCTTATTAGCATTTCAAATTTTAAATAATCTATCACCAATAAACTACTCAATTGCTAATATTTTAAAACGAATTATAATTATTGTTGTTGCTTTTTGTGTTGAAGGGAAAAGATTGGGTGGTTTACAAGGTTGTGGGTTAATATTGACAATGATGGGATTATACGCGTATGATAGATGGGGTAAATAAATTAAGCGATAACTCCTTACAAATATAAATCAAAGGATAGATGGGGAACTTGGATAAAATTAGTAATATAAATAAACATTATAGTTTCAAGGATTGAAAATTTTGGCAAAAAATTGGTATTTTTTTTTTTTTTTTCGTTACCATTCAACTATCAAGAATAATCGATATTAGATATATTGGGTTTTGGATGGTTTGCGGGGGTTTCCATAGTTGGTTCATGGATTGAATCAGGAAAACGCGCTATCATTAATTAAAATGAAGTTTTACTTCATAAACATTGGTCAAATTGTTGACTTCTTACATAATTGCATGTTTCAGTTTTAATTTCGGGCATATTGCACTATGCTACATTTGTATCTCTATATAGAAATGATCATTTTACAACAAATAAATAACAAATTTCATTAAATTAGTTACTGTAAAGAAATAATTTTGAATAGATGATGATGTGAATAAATTTTGAGAGATAATTAAATCGATTAATGACCACCTTCAGTATTTTTGAATAGATGATGATGTGAATAAATTTTGAGAGATAATTAAATCGATTAATGACCACCTTCAGTATTCAACATTTTTTTGAAAATATCACCAAAGGCAACCATGAAAACAGTTTGCCAAACACCTAAACCAATTCTTGGAGTTACACCTCTATATAAACCTTTAACACCATTTTGATTGTAAATATATTTAGCAGCTCCAACAACTGATAAATTTTTTGGACGATTTGGATCATTGGTTTTTGATTGCATTTCAACTCTAATAACTTCAATTGGTTGATTCCAAGCAGATAAACCCCCACCAATAACAGAACTAGCAATCTTTTCCCAAGCCGACAATTTATCATTTTGAGATTTACCGGTTAAATTTCTAATACCTTCTTCAGCTAATCTTGATAAACCAAATCTCGAACCCCAATTGGTCATTTGTCTGATAGCAACAGCATTGACCCCTTTGTTAATACCACGAATACCTTCTTTGGCATAAATTTCTTTGAAAACTTGGAAACTTGTTTGTTGAGGTATTCCCGGTACCGCTGCTTGTTTTGAACGAGTAATTTCAACTGTTTTCATACAAGTACAAAACCCCATAGTTAAGTAGGCTTGAGCCAACCCACCAGAAACACCACCCATCATACCAGCGACAAAATTGGAAGCACCCAATCTTTTGAATTGATATTCTCCTTCAGCAGAAACGAACAATAATACTGCCCCTTTAGTTGAAGCTTCTACCCAAGCCCAAGGAATCAAACCTTGATAAAATCCATTGATACCACCACGAGACCATATATGCTTCATAGCCTGAGCCATTGTGAACCCTCGATTAGCAGCCATAGTTGTTTTAGTCACTTCCAAAGGTTGACCCAAAGTAGTTACTTCTGCCATATTTAAAACGGCCCCCAATAAGATATTTTTAAAACTAACTGGTTTCTTTTCCAATGGTGCTGGTGATGATGGAGATGATAATGAAGTCATAGTAGCAGCACAATTGTTTGTAAATAAGCCAAGTATTTGATAGCAAACAACAACTAGTGTTATACAAATTAGTTAAACAAGTAATTGAATATATATTGAAGAAAAAAAAATTGATTATGTCAACTGGATCAAAGGAAATCAATTCAGTCTGATTAAATAATCAACACCAAAAAAAATTTTGATAAGAAAATGAAACTTTTTTTTATGAATCCAGAGAAGTGAATGGTGAAATACTTGATAGTTATATAGTTTATGATCTCTAGATTGTTGATATGCGTACTGTGTAGTTGATTAATCCCGGAGTTTTAAAAACTAGATTCAGTCTATTGTAGAGTCTATTTCGTACTCGCATCCGAAATTCCTCAAACAAAACCTAACGCGGCTGGAGGCAGAGGAATAGACTCTGACCAGAGTGTCTGACCAGAGAGTGTGACAAGAGCGTGTAATTAGAGAGTGTGACAAGAAAGCCAGAAGAAAATACTAGAATGAACTCATTAACAGTAAGCATAGTTATGACTATGTTAGGTGGAAGAAAATAGTAGTTTGAATGCATAAAACAGTAAGCGTTGTCTGTCGAAACTGATACAATAGTATCAGAATGGATAGAATGATTTGTAGTACCAAAGTGGGTGACAAGATAGCAATTAAGAAAACGATTGTAGATTACTATCGGCTTTTGGTATTGTAGATGTTGTATATTCATACTATCGTGTAACGTTTATTGATAATTACGCAAATAAAAGAACCGATTACAAGAATTGTATTAAAGTTTAGTTCATGTCAAGTACTATATATGTATAATCGTTACTACGAATAAAAGTTTTTGAAGTTTAAAATATTGGTTTATTTTCACAATTAAGAATAAGAGAAAAAAAATATTAATTTATGTTAATTTTTGTATCAATTGTTTCCATCTGATGATTGTCAAATTCTAAATCATCTCTACTATTTTGATTTACTTTTCATTCTTTTAATTATCATTCTTAATCATCTGTGAAGAATTAAAAAACTGTTGCACGTGATCCAGAATTTTAATATTATCGTGACAGTTAAATTGCAGCACTTGTTGGAGACGATTGAATAAGAATCATAACGATGGGTTTACGTAAAGTTTTCAGTAAGAAAGACCCTAGTGAAGATGAAATAAGAAAGAATTTAACTGATGCCGGAATTTCAACCAAGGCTACCACGATTAGTGGTCGACAATCACAGTTTGGTGCTTTTCAAGAATATGCTCAACAACAAAACTCTAGAAAACAAGGTATGAAACCAGTCAACCCTTATGCTAACACTGTATTGGATTCAAGCAGAAACCCTTATGCTAATGGAAATGTTGGTAATGGAACTGGAAATAGTAATGGAAATAGTGGTGGTCATAATAATAATCCTTATGGTTCTACAAACTCTTCATCAAATCCTTATGGTACAGGTGCTTCCACTTCAAATCCATATGGGTCTACAAATGCTCCATCTAATCCATATGGCTCAGGTGCTTCTAAATCATATGGTTCAGGTGCCCCTGAATCAAATAGATATGGTTCTACTACCCAAACTGCAAATTCAACTCCATACAGTGGTTCAATCAAACCATCACCATATTCAACTCAACGTCGATCTAATCCCACTTCACAACGAAGTTATGATGAAGAATCGCTTGATTTAAATAGAATACCTTCTCATCAAGTTGGTGAATCAAAAGTAGCAAGAAGACCTCAAAAAGAAATCGATTTGAATGATTTACCAGAAGAAGATGATTTGAATTTAGATGTTCCTCAAGATTTACCTCAAGATTATGATGAAGTTAATTCTGAAGATGAAGAAATGGAAGCCATAAAACAAGATATTCGATTTGTAAAACAAGAATCGGTAGCTTCTACTAGAAACACTCTTAGAATGGCTCAAGAAGCTGATGCTTCTGCTATAAATACTTTAGGAGTATTAGGTTCTCAATCAGAAAGATTATATCTGGCGGAGCAAAATTTATTATTAGCAGATACTCAAACAAAAATTGCTGATGCAAAAGTAGGAGAATTAAATCGATTAAATCGATCAATTTTTATTCCTGCTTATGGTAATCCATTCAATAAAAAATCTCGTTTAAGGCAACAAGAAGATAGGATTAAGGCCGAAAAATCTCAAGAAAAATACCAACGAGAACAAACTCGTAACGAAATGTATTTATCGGAACAAAGAATCAAAGAAGGAATTACTAATGCTTCGGCTAATTCTGAATTACATCAAAAATATCGACTTGACAATCACTTGCAGCAAGCTAAAAGATATCAATTTGAGAATGATTCTGAAGATGATGAAATTGAAAAGGAATTAGCAAGTAATTTAGATCAAATTGGATTGTATGCTAAAAAATTGAAACAGTCTGCTACTACTATGGGACAAGAAGTTGAATCACAAAATGCTAGATTGAATCAAATTGAAGAGGATGCTGATAGATTGGATATTAATGTCCATATGAACACAACTAGATTATCTAACATTAGGTAGAAAAATCAAATGAACACTATAAAAATTATCTAACATTGGATATATAGATGGCAATGAGGTAGAGGGGGGTAAAAACTATTTTTCATTTCATAATAATAATATCAAAAATTTAATGATTTAATTCAAATGTAAGCTATTCTTCATTCAAGATAAAAGTAGTTGAATATATATAAACAACCAAACATGGAAAACTATTTTATTGTAAATTATTTTGGCTAGCTCTAACGATTTACTTCAAATGTAAGCCATTTAACAAAATATCTTGTTTTAAACTTTTTTTATATTCTTCATCAGTTTTATATTATATATAGTTTGTAATGGATAGATAAAAATATAAGAACAATTTATTAGACCAACCACCTCCTGTGGGAGGTTACATTTCATGGCCATAACCGTATATGATCAAGTCAAATAACTAAGAAAGGATGTTAAGTTATATAGTTCAGAAAGAAAGTATATTAAGTTATATAGTTCAGAAAGAAAAGATATTAAGTTGTATAATTTAGAAAGAAATGATGTTAAGTTATATAATTCAGAAAGAGAACCTTTTAAGTTAAATAGTTTAGAATGTGGTTTTATGGTAATTTGTATCATACTCCATTGGTGGTTATGCGAATCAATTGTATGAACGATCATCAGGAGAATGTGGTTGAAGAGGCTTATTCTAATAAGATTAAAGTTTGTTAAGCCATTAACATGTTGCAAATCAAGTTAAGGATTGTCAGATGATATTGATATATTTTATAATTAAATTACAGCCACTTAGATCAAAGCTGATTATTACAGTCTGGGGTTAAATTTACACAAATAATTTATGCCAAGTGTGGCTCTGAAACACACGCCTTCAAACACACATGGTTATGTAAATTGTTTATTACACACACACACACACATATGGTAATGTAGATCGATCAATAAACCTACAAACTTCCAGTCTAGATCCTATAATAATTGGTTCTATGTTTGAAATCATGTTACTTTTACTTACCTTCACCATTGTATTATGGTTATAAATGGTTCCGATAATTCCCGCCCACCCCTATACAAATCAAATCCCATCAAACCCCAGACATGAAAATCGACCCGCGGTCAAATCAAGGATATAAAACAATATAGAGTATAAAAAAAAGTTTAAAGTATAAACAAGACATATATATATTCATACAATTATATACATATACATATTTAAATAAATATATATATTGTAAATGTATATATATATATATATATATATATATATTGTAATATATTTATATTTATATTCATTTTTCTTGTATTAATTTTTTCTCGTATGGTATCGTTTTTACCTAACTTAGAAATGTGCCAAGTCCCAACAACATAATGCGTGAAAATTGAATCAACCTAAAACATATAGCAAGTCTATACATACATAAATAAATAAACATATATATATATAAATAAACATATATATAAGTATATATATATATATATATATATATATATTATGTATATATATATATTTATATATATGTTTATTTATATGTTTATGTTTTGTTTGACTATTTATTCATTGGTCTACTTGTTATCGTTGAAATTAACAATCACGTGGTTACTGATAATGTTGAGTATGATGAGATGAGATGAATTGAACAATACCAACAATAATCAAAAAAAAACATGAATATACAAAACATGAATAATCTAGAATAATCCTAGATGAAAAAAAGAACATTGAATACTTAGAAAATATATAATATTAAAAACAATAATAAATAGTAATAAATAATAAATAGTAACAAATAACAAAAATTTAAATGCGCATATTATAGAGATAATGATTTCAAATAAATTAAAATTACATTAAAATAACATAAAGTAAATTAAAATATATTTAATTTATTTTAATTCAATTCTCTTCATTCAATTGGTGATAATTGATTAGTTCATTTATTTTGTAGGTTTATATTATGCATTTTACATTTTTTTTCTTTTTTTTTTTTGCAGCTTTTTTTTTTTTTTTGTTTTTTTTTTTTTTTTTTTTTTTTTTTCACCTTTATATATTAAAGCCTAAAAGTTGGCATTTATTGTTGGAATCACCATGTCGTCAAAAGCATTTTCATCTTCAAATACCAGCTCTGCTACTACTGCTACTGGCAGTAGCAGTAGCACTACTATCAATCGTCACGGAAATATCGCTTCATTCGAACAAAATGGATTCAAAAATAATTTGAAAGCCATCGATACTTATGGTAACACGTTTAATGTTCCTGACTTCACAATTAAAGATATCTTGTCAGTGATTCCAAAACATTGTTATGAAAGATCTTTGATCACTTCTTTCTATTATGTTTTTAGAGATTTGTTCATGTTGATCAGTTTTGGTTACATAGCCAATACTTACATTCCATTGATTTCATCTTCAGGTTTAAGATTTTTAGCTTGGAGTGCTTATTGTTACGTACAAGGTTTAGTTTGTACCGGTTTATGGGTTTTGGCCCATGAATGTGGTCATCAAGCTTTCAGTGATTATGGTTGGGTTAACGATCTTGTTGGATGGATCTTACACTCATATTTACTTGTACCTTACTTTTCTTGGAAATATTCTCATTCAAAACATCATAAAGCTACCGGAAATTTATCAAGAGATATGGTTTTCGTACCAAAAACTAAAGATCAATTTGTTAAAGCAAGATCAGCTCATAATATTCATGAAATTCTTGAAGATTCACCAATTTATACTTTAGTTCAATTGTTAGTTCAACAATTTGGTGGTTGGTTACTTTACCTTTTCTCAAATGTTTCTGGACAACCTTTACCAGAAGTTGCTTGGTATAAAAAATCTCATTTCCATCCTTCAACTGTTATCTTAGATAAAAAAGATTATTGGTATATTTTATTATCTGATTTAGGTATCATCATTCAATTAGGTTTAATTTATACAGTTTATAAATCTTTTGGTGGATTTTTCGTCTTAGTTAATTGGTTAATTCCTTATATTTTAACTAATCATTGGTTAGTATTTATTACTTTCTTACAACATTCTGATCCAAAAATGCCTCATTATGAATCTTT
Source organism: Suzukiozyma pseudoglaebosa (assembly GCA_030705115.1). Taxonomy (NCBI): domain Eukaryota; kingdom Fungi; phylum Ascomycota; class Pichiomycetes; order Serinales; family Debaryomycetaceae; genus Suzukiozyma; species Suzukiozyma pseudoglaebosa. The sequence goes on from JANIWI010000007.1 coordinate 106,662, forward strand.
CCAATGGAATTTTGCTAGAGGTGCCGCTGCTACCATTGATCGTGAATTTTGGTTTGTTGGCTCTTTCTTTTTCCACGATATTATTGAAACTCATGTATTACATCACTATTGTTCAAGAATTCCTTTCTATAATGCTCGTGAAGCTTCAGAAGAAATTAAAAAAGTTATGGGTGAACATTATATGTATTCAGATGAAAATATGTGGAAGGCTTTATGGAAATCTGGTAGATGGTGTCAATTCGTTGATGGTAAAGATGGGGTTATGATGTATAGAAATGTTAATGGTAATGGGGTTGATCCAAAAAAGGAAAAATAAATTTAAATTAGGTTGATCCTACTCATGATTTTTTTTGAACCTGGTTGTTTAGGGTAAATATATACATACATATTTATATTTTATGATATTATAGAGATAAGACTTATAGATCAAACAAACAAACTGTAAACTGCTAACTTCAAAAAACTACGAAAAAATAGACTCCTAAATATCACTTAAGCAAGCGATGATAACTTGATTCTAAGCCATCAAGCTAACTGGTAATTTCATCTGGTTGACTAATTCTTCTACCATGGAAAGATTAGCTTCGGAGATTGGTGAAAAATGGTTGATATCAACTACTCAAAGACAGCTATACTAATTGAATCTGGGATGGATACTTAATTATATATTAATGAATTAACTAACTCTTATTATGTAGTTATTTTTATGTTTAAATTATTATTTTATTAGTACACAAGTTGAATAAAATATATTACAAACTTTGGAATCGACCCGAAGTTAAAGAAAATTGCATCTCTTTAAAGATATAAATAGTAGACTATGATCGATATTGATTATTGTGCATCGATATTCTATGGTATTTTGATTTATTAATCACCGTTCCGTAATCAACTTTAATCAATAATTATCGACAATGGTTTCTCGTAGAAGTTTTTGTAGGGGAATTTGTTCTTTGGCGTTTGCTTATCGGATCGATGGCAGTCGTTTATTGTGGTTTGATCATTGTCGCTTATTTGTCGGTTTGATGGTAGTTGTTCATGTTGGTTTGATCATTGTTGTTTGTTGTTTGTTGTTTTGATATTACTTAATTGTGGGATGATTTTTCTTCATTTTTTGATTTTTCTTAAATATTTGTCTACTTTATAAAGGGAATCATGGTGTTAGTTCTATCTTTATAGCTAACATAATCTTTTTCAAAGAATTTAATCAAGTAAGCTTCTTCAAACTTAATTCGATTATTGAAAAATTTCCACAAGATTATGGTACCAATGATCAAAGTGAAGATATTATTGACTAATAATTGCAACCCTATAAACCACCACCAAAAGCCAAAATAGCTTGGATGACGAATATATCGATATATTCCGGTTGTAACCAAATGATGATTTTGATTGAGTTCTCGTTGAATATAATGATTGAAAGAAGATCCAGCATTATACATGGAATAGGTTCGAATGAACTGGCCACCAATTATAAATATAAACCCAATTATACTCACATATACCTGGAAAGGTTTGTAATCTTTGGTGAAGATATACTCTAAAACAGCCATAAAATTTACTAATAACATTTGATAGTCTTCCAATATGAAAGAATCATCATCAACCTCACTATAGTTCCAAGTACATGTCGATAAAAACTCCAACAAATGGAATATACTCAAGCATATCAAATATACGTTCAATGGTATGATTTTGATTGTAATCAATTCAAAATATTGTAATTGAATTAATCCGATATTGACAGAAAAAACACACCCTAATACAAATGATTTGAGCACAACTATAGTTAGATCGACATTCTTAGGATCATACAACTTCATCATCTTCCATACCTAGAATGTAAAATATTTATTGGTTGTTATAATTTGTTTGTCTCTTGCCAGATTTCGCGATGGGCTTGGCTTTGGCTTTAATTTGGTTTGTTTCGCCAAGTTTTGTATTTTGGCTTATGAAATATGATGCTAGCAAGAATCCGTTGGTGAAGTTGAGCTTGATTGGGTTGGTTCTTGGACTATTATTTGGTGTTTGTTGTTTATTAGCGGTTTTTTCTCGATCAAATTACGTATTTTTAGCATGGTATGCTATAGGATTAATCGGATTTCATTTGAATGAATTTTATTGTACTTTTAAGTATCAACCCAGTAATGTAAGTTTGAAATCGTTTCTAATTTGGGGTAATAAAGGTAATGTTCATTTTTGGTTGATGCAATTGTTAACGATTTGTGAATTTGTATTTAAGAACAAAATATTCAAGTTTGGGGGTCATATTAAAGATAGTAATAATTTTGTCAACTACAATAAACAATTGTTTCTAGTATTCATGAATGGAGTTCGGTGTTTTGGAGGACTTTTAGCGATTTTTGGATTGATTTTCCGTCATTTAGCTATGAAAACTTGTGGTGAATCTTTTAACCATTTTATTCAAGTGAAACATAACCAAAATCACAAGTTAATCACCCACGGAGTTTACAATATTTGTAGACACCCAAGTTATCTTGGTTTCTGGTGTTTTGTCGTGGGAATCCAGTTATTTTTATCTAATTGGATTAACCTTCTGCTAAATTTGATTATTTTGGCGAAATTTTTTTCAATTAGAATCCAATTTGAAGAATGGTACTTGATTCATAAACTATTTGGTGATGATTACCTTGATTATAGGAAAAATGTAGGAATTTGCATTCCGTTTGTGAGAATTGATGAAGTTTTAATCAAGCATGAGAAGACCCAATAGATTAAACTAGATGGACCATTTACATTCATACGCTAAACTACTGAGGAGATAGATAAATGTTCTTTTTAGTATTGGATATTAATACTTAGTAGATAATTGAAGCTTCTTCTGCCTGATTACTTTTGCTTGAATATCAACCATATTGAATATGACTTATAACATCGAACTTAAGTATTGAAATTAGCTTCGATATTTTTATTAAAAGAGCTTCAAGTCTAGCCATTTTACAAGTTGAAGCAATCTCACGGGCTTGAATTTCAATCATCATCAATTGTATCTATTTTGTATCTATTGATAGAGGTACGAAGCAGAACCAATTCTTGGTCAAGAAGTGAAATGGCGACATTTCTACGTGATATATATTGACAAACATCCGAATTATAGATTGTACAAACAGAAGCGGTTTGATATTACAAGAAAGAACATATAATAAACATTTTAATTTTAAACTCTTATAACATTAAAGTTCACTAATTAAAGCAAAATTACAGGAAATGTTTAGTAAAACTCATACAACATCGGTTATCTAAATATCAGTAGACTTCTCTTTCAAATATTACACTAGGAGTCTTTTACCTTTAGTAAAAAACCACTATACTCAAAATTAGTTTGGATATCTGACGACATGCGACATGCAATACGCCGACATTTTGTTGATTTCCCAAATCACCCTTTTTGAGGTTAATACGGTATTACTCTTTCTTGTTAATTGTTCATATAAATGCCAGCGTATCATTCAACGTTTATAGGTGAGGATTCGGATGCTCGGATTATTGGTAGTATGTCATTGTTACCAATTCACACTCAATTTAGAGGTCCAGCATATCCACCTCAACAAGATTATGATATAATTGAAGAAATTTTGGATTTATTTCGAGCCAATTGCTTTTTCAGAAACTTTGAAATCAAAGGGAATTCTGATAGATTATTAATATATGGAATATTATTTATTTCTGATTGTTTATCAAAATTAAATTCAAAAACAACTTTTAGAGAGGCAACTAGAATTTTAAATAATTTAGCGTTAGATAACTTTTCATTGCCAGGAGATATTGGTTTCCCATTGAACAATCTTTATCAGCCTCCTAAAAATAAGAATGATTCTGATTTATTAAGAAGTTATTTACAACAATTTAGACAAGAATTAGCTGATAGATTATTGAAAAGAATTTATAACCAAGATGAGTCAACTCCGTCAAAACATTGGTTAGCTTTCACCAAAAGAAGATTTATGAATAAAAGTTTATAAGAAAATTTTCAAGCAATTATCCATTTATATTAGTAAGTTTTGACTTTATATTAAATCACCCACTTTGTTGCAACCTACAACTTTACACTAAGTTATCGACTTTATAGAATTATAGGGTTATAAATGATTAATGATAGAATAATTGTAAATTTATGTAGAAATTTGAGTACTTATTTAGTGTAAATCTATTATCAAAGAAATGATTTTGTATTACTCAAAGTAAACCGATAGCTTCTTCTACATTTTCTTGTTGTCAATGAAAATTTCAAGGTTTTGCTGATTCAGTTTTCATATCTAGTCAACGAGAGTTCAACTATGGATTTGAGAACTAGCAAAAATCATTTGATTTCTGTTCCACTTGGTTTCTGCTTCGCTTGGTTTCTGTTCACGATTATTCATACTAATTCTGTTCATGTTACTTATTGAAGATACACAATGTGGACTAGGAGGTATCAATATTGATATCGTTATTTGAAGGCTTCATAAACTCAAGTTTGACCCTTCCTACGGGAATAGATATTTAATCAATGAAACACTCTGAGTAAAGAGATAAGTAAAAATAAATAGGTACTTTCAATATTGAAATAGTTCTTATACCCAAAGTAAACCTATATGAGAGAGACAAAAATATTCTGACATATATTATCAATTATCAATTGCCAATATTTTGTAGAAGATGAGCATTTGTAGGATCAACTTGAAAATTTGTGGTTCTAGGTTGGTTGGCTACTTCTAGATTGAGACTTGTGTCTTATATAAACAGCGGTTGCCTATCGCTTGAACAGAGTATTGGTAGGATCCGGTCTTGCGTAACTATTAGTTCTATGTAAGAGTATGCTTGTGGTAATGTACCAATTTATAAGTAGTGGTAAGCATTTCACGCCTAGCAATAAAGTCAAATTAGAATCATGATACGCATGAAATATATATCGATTGTATTGACAAAAATAAATGTTTCACATTTTGAAACATGTCACTTAACTAAGCTGCCATAATAGTTATCATAATGCTATGAAATTGTAGATGAAGGCATTTGCACCGTAGTTCAATATTAATGGCTGTATTAAATCAATGTAGTATCTCAAGCAACAATCCGGGGTAATAGTTATGTACTACCAGGATTGTTTTGGTTGGTTAAATGGTTATGTGCTTCGAGTGGGCATGGTTCAAAATAGCAGTATGAAAGTTTACAAAGTGTATATACAAATTCTAGTGTTTATGTATTTCAAATAACACTGGTGATCAATCATTGATTTAGTTTTAGTTTAGTTTAGTTGCTGTCTTCGATGAATACTGACAAGAGAGGTGTCAAATAGTCAATGGTGAAACAGCAACCAAAATCAATAGTAAGACCACAACCAACATCCAATGGTTGACAAAGAACCTAACGCCGACACAGCGAATGAACACATGGTAGTCATTTCACTGTCAATACAATAGTAGTAGAATTAAACCCTCCATCGTATAAATCTCGTATATTGTCTTTTTTTAAATTTATAAATAGAGACAACCTGAAACAGGAGAAAGACAAACCAGAAGAGGCGTTAACAAAACATTAGACAATCAAGTTTAAGATAATGGTAAATAGATTGCATTTGGTGTAACTTTTATTCACAATGGTGTAAATGGATTGTATATATACATAAGGTATAAATTTGTAGTCTTTACTAGTATATACATTGTATTGTGAATAATTGTAAATTACAATTAGATTAGACTATAAATTATAACCTTTATTCTTGTCACCTTTACTATTATAACTGCTAGTTTATATAAGTTGCAAATTATTACAATTATTACAATTACACTTATTACACTTATTACAAATATTACAATTATTTCACTTATTACAATCATCACACTTTATTTATCTATAATTAATTATATTACACATGAATTCTAGTAATTGTTTATTTATTTCTAGTAATTGTTTATTTAGTGATTCTAATTGAATTTATTGGTTTTTATTGAATTTTTTTTTTTCTGGTTTTTTTTTCTAATTTTATTTTGGTTTTTGCATTCAATCATTATTCATACTCTAGTGTAGACTTTAACTGATAGTTATCATTTGTTATTTTTGTTTTGTTTGTTATATTTTTGGTGATTAATTCTTTGTCGATTGATTCTCAGTATTTGCAACTGCCCCCTTTGATTTTTTTGACGGTGAGGAATTTTAACCGAATTTTTTACGATTTTTATCATTTGGAGGTTTTCATCAATTAACGTGATAATAAAGGATTGAGAATGAGCAATAATGATATAAATTTACCTTATCATTTAATCCCAAACAATTATTATCCAAAAAATCTGACCCAAAATCAAAATCTTCCCAAAAATCATTACCAACCTGATCACCTACAACCTAATCAACAATCAAATCAAAGTAATTATCAAAATGATTATCAAAATCAATATCAAAACAAGTATCTGGTTGATCACCTACAATCTAGTCATCAGCAAAACCAAAATCAAATCCAAAATCAAAATAAATATCTGCTTGATCACCTACAACCTAGTCAATCCATTCTGTCAAATCAACACCATATCAACCATGACACTCTGAATCATCATAGTCATAATTATCATCTCAACAATAGCCTCAACTCTAATCATATCCCCAATCACATTCCCAATCATAATCAAACTGATAATCATAATCACCATCATAATCATAATCATCATGATATTATTCATCAAAATCTGATCCAATCTCCTTATGATTATCAATTTCAAGGAATAAAAGATCAAATAGGTAATCATGGTTCATCAGGTAATCAAAATCGCTTGGGTAGCCAATCATCGTTACCCAATCAAAATTCGATATCCAATGTTTCTAGTCAAGGTGATCGCGATTCAAGTCAAAACCAACCCCATTATCAAAATCAATCTAATCAATATCATTCCCAATCTTATTTTCAATCTAATCTGCATCAAAATCATCCTAATCTGTATCAATCTAACCAATATCAACCTAATAAATATCAATATCCTCAAGATTCGCTAGGAAATGCTAATCAACCTCCATATCCTTCATCTCCTCAAAATTCAAACACTCCCCAAATGTTACCTAATCCTAATTCAGGTCCAACTCTTAGACCAATCAAACAAAATCAAAATTTTCAAAATTTTCAAACTCAAAATTACCCTATTCCAGAGGATTATCGAACTCAATCTGCAATCTCATTGGATCCTCAATATTCTAATCATCCTCCAGTTACAAGAAAACCGCCTTCAGATTTTAATCAATTGAATAAATCGGCTTCATCTTTAACTTATGAAAATACTAATAATTATGGTCCAAGAAATCAATCTTTAACTAGCTCATCTTCGTTTGCTTATCCGATTGATCAATACAATAGAAAGGCTCCTAAGAAAACCATGCAGAATCCTGAAACAAGAAGAGTTGTTAGTTCTCCCTTATTGCCAGAATATAATCCAAATACTTCTGTAAACCAAGAGTCAAGAACTAAAAGCTTGACTTCAGGTTCAGGAAAGTTTCAAAATAAATCCCCTTCTCAACTGCAGATTAATAATTCAATGAGTAATCCCAATAGTCGACCAAATCTGCAAACAAATACAATTACATCGAATCATTCTTTGTCATCAAGATCGAGATCTTTTACTTCAATTTCAAAATTGTCTTCATTAAGCACAAAGAAATTCAGCTCTTCGTCAAACTTAAATAATGGCAACAATTCCAATAAAATTGATCGAGTACCATCTGTTGGCACAGCTTCTAAACATCTTGCGTTCAATTATTCGTCATCAACTTTAAGAAAGCCTTTGGTTTATCCTGCAATTCTTTCACAAGTGGCAAAACTATTTCGTGAATCAATAATCTTGACTATAAATACTAAAGATGGTTTAGAATATCATGATACTTTTACTGGAAAAATGGCTGTTGACATTATTTGTCGAATTATTAGAACCAATGATCGTAATTTAGCGTTATTGTTAGGAAGATCATTAGATGCTCAGAAATTCTTTCATGATGTTAGTTATCAACATCGTTTGAGAGATTCGGTACATGAAGTATTCTCTTTCAGTCATAATTATAATGATATGGAATTTTACCAGGAGGACAATCTCAGCTCAGCAAAAAATTCGGCAAATAATTCAAGACACGGTTCTTTTATCGATCCTCATATTCAAGAATTAACTAGCAATGCTTCAACACTAGTGGGAACTCAATCGTCAAAAGTTTCCCCATCTGAAGCTACAGGGGTTAATGGAGTTTTTACTATATTGACCGATTGTTATTCACCAACTTGTACTAGGAATAGATTGTGTTATTCTATTGCTTGTCCTCGAAGATTAGAACAACAAGCAAGATTAAATTTGAAACCTCAAGGTGGTTTAAGAAGAGCGGTTTCCAGATTGTCTCTACAAGAGAAAGATGAGGTGAAGACTTTATGGCATGAAACAGTACCACAATCAATTTTGGATAAATTAGACAAACAAGAAAAAATGAGACAAGAATTAATTTATGAATTTATTTATACTGAAAGAGATTATGTCAAAGATTTGGAATTTATGACTGATTTTTATATCATGCCATTAAGAAATCCTGCTAACAATATCATTCCTGAAAATCAAAGAGAAACTTTCATTCATACTGTTTTTGGTGGTGTTGGAGATTTATTGAGACTTGCTAAATCAATGTCAGAGGCTTTGACAAGAAGGCAACAATTACAGAAGCCCGTGATTGAAACTTTTGCTGATGTGTTTTTAGACTATGTTGGATCTTTCGACCCATTTATTCGTTATTCGGGAAATAAAGTTTTTGCGTCTTTTGAGCATGAAAGACAACAACAAGTGAACATGAAATATGCCCGATTTTTAGATGCGATAGAAAAGAAACCAGAGTCAAGGAAGCAAGATCTTTCATCATTCTTGATTAAAGGGGTCCAAAGACCTGCAAGATATCAATTATTGCTAAATGGTATAATCAAAAATACCAAACCAACGTCTCCTGATTACAAAAATCTTTTGAAAGCTAAAGAGGAAATCGAAAAAATTTTAGTCAAAATTAATGTACAAACTGGGGAATCTACAGATCGTCATAAAGTTATGGTATTACATAGGTTATTGGGTAAACAAACTTTGGAAAATCGGTATAATTTCAAATTAAATTATAATAATAGAATCATTTATCAAGTAACCTTGAATAGAAAACGGGATAATGAAAAGATTGACTTATATCTTTTTGAGCATGCATTGTTATTGGTGAAACATAAGATCCAAAACAAGCGAGAACAACATAAAGTTTTTGAAAAACCGATTTATTTATCGTTATTATTCATTAATAGTGGAATTGAAATACCGAATGTTAGAACCTTGATGAATCATCGTTATAGGATGTCATTATTATCTGATACTTCTATTAGGAATAGAATTGAAACATCTAATTACATTGGAACATCATCAAATTCTAATGCCAAATATCAAATCAACTTTTTGGGATTAGGTAGTAATCAAGTTCATGCTTCCTTATATGCTGAAGATGTCACAGTACAAAATCAAGTTTTACAACAAGTTTACAATCAACAAAAAAAATTAATTGAAAAACACGATATGTTCTCATTAACAAAATATGAAACTAGGAAATTTCACGGATCAAATAAGATAAACTGTGCCGTTCCCTGTTATGGTGGGAAAAAATTACTTTATGGGACTGATACAGGATTATGGTTATCGACAGTGAGAACTATTAGCATGAAATCAAATGAAAAAATTGTTAGTGATCCAACTTTAGTAATATCAAAAGTTTACGTGACTCAAATCGAAGTACTAGTTGAATATTCTAAATTACTAGTTTTGGCGGATAAAATTTTGTATGAATTTGATTTATCGTGTACTGATTCATTAGATCATGTTAAAAACACAAAATCGGGTAAAGTATTAGCTCACAATATATCATTTTTCAAGACAGGTATATGTGATGGGAAATTGATTGTGTGTGGTGGAAAGGTTGCAACGCATTCGGTAGTTATTTTTGAACCAACAAATCCATTTGATAAGAATCCTAAAAATAAAAATCGTCGAATTGAAATTCAGGAAATTACGTTTAGTAGTGATCCTATTAGTATATCATTTTTGAAAACTAAAGTTTGCGTTGGTTGTTCAAAAGGATGGGAGATTTTAAGTTTAGAAACTGGTAAAAAAGAACCCATATTAGATGAAGCTGATCCATCATTAGATTTTGCTATTCAAAAAGAAACGGTGAAACCATTAGCGATCCATCGTTTAGACAAAGAATTTATGTTATGTTATTCTGAGTTTGTATTTTTAATTAATCGAAATGGTTGGAGAATTAGTCATGATTGGTTTATCAATTGGGAAGGTAATCCTCAAAATCTAGCATATTTCTTCCCTTACATTTTATCATTTGATCCGGGATTTATTGAAATTAGAAATTTACACACTACCAACATAGAAAGAACGTTAATTGGGGAAAATATTCGTTTCTTACATGCAAATGAGCATGAAGCTATGTATGCCTGTGAAGAAAATGGCTACGATATTATTGTAGCTATTGATTTCTTAAACTTGAAACCACGAGAATCATGATACCATAGAAAGGAAAGAAAAATTTGGAAAAAGGAAGCCCGTTAAAACCCTTGAGAATTGAGAATGATCAAGATAAAAACTACCAATATTGAAAGATTTCATAAAGAAACATCAATCGGGATATGATTGAATGTCAATTCTTAGGAGATAAAACCTACACCCTGTGTTTTATGATGGAAGAAATGGTTCCTTATGAATAGCCATTGTTTATGAATGTCAGATTGTGAAGTTTATGAAAATTATCTTTGTGAATATAAAATGTTGTTCGGTCATGGGGTGGTGATTTAAAAAACGAATAGGAAAAAAAAAAATTTATCAACTACAACCCAAAAATGATCAATAAATTGTCATCATATTGCACAGTTATCCCGAGCAGTTGTAATAATAATTGTCAATAGTAAATACGTTGCATTATACAATTTTTCATAATTTGTAATTGTAAGAGATTCACATGAAGGACGCGGATGAAAAAAAATTCATAGTGTTGATCAAAAATAAAAGAAAAACAGAATAAAATTTATCTTCTCTTTAAATAAATATGGCATCACCATTATCGAGTCCTGTAGTAGGGTCATTGATTGAAGTAGGTATACCATCAATTGATAGACCATTTGGGTTACATTTATGGCCGATTTTTTCCTATTTTTTTGAAAAAATTGTCGGATATCCTGCTGAAAATTTCAAGTTTATTCATAATCAAACTTTTTTAGCTAATGGATATCATGCTATTGGGGTTATCTTAGTTTATTATATAGTTATCTTTGGTGGAAGAAGTTTATTAGCTGCTTTGAAAGTTCCTGCTTTGAAATTGAATTTTTTATTTCAATTTCATAATATATTTTTAACGATTGCTTCATTAATATTATTGTTATTATGTATCGAACAATTAGTTCCTATTTTATTCAATCATGGATTATATTACGCCATTTGTGATAAACAAGCTTTTGCTCCAAAATTGGTGACATTATATTACTTAAATTATTTAACTAAATATTTGGAATTAATTGATACCGTATTCTTAGTATTGAAAAAGAAAAAATTGTTATTTTTACATACTTATCATCATGGAGCCACCGCTTTGTTATGTTATACTCAATTAACTGGTTATACTTCCGTGGAATGGGTTCCAATTACATTAAATTTAGGTGTTCATGTTATCATGTATTTCTATTACTTTTTAAGTGCTAGAGGAATTAAAGTTTGGTGGAAAGAATGGGTTACCAAATTTCAAATTATTCAATTCTTAATCGATTTAGCTTTTGTCTATTTTGCTACTTATACTCATTTTACTTTTAGATACTCTAAACTTTTACCAAATTTTGGTGATTGTTATGGTTCAGAAGTAGCTGCTATGTATGGTTGTGGTATTTTGACTTCTTATTTATTATTGTTCATTTCTTTCTACATCAGAGTTTATAAATCTAAAGGTAGTAGTAAGAAAGTCTCAAAAGATGTTAAAGAATCTGCTTCCACAACTTCTTCGAGTGTGAGTGAATCTAAACCTAGATCCAGAAAAGTTTGAATATCATCAAGGCGAAACAACAACCCTGGAAATCAACAAATCCTAGCTAAATTGAAACCGCAAGGTAACCAACAACTCTAGAAACCAAAAAAAAAAAATTAACTTCTATGATATTTACAGAATACTAGATGCTTTAGATTAATTTTATTTAATAATATGTAACAAATAATATAAATTGATCTACTTATATCTATTTTGAAGGCACCTGTTGTTGTAAGAATCATCATGCAACCTGGACTTCATTTTTGTAGTAATAATCCCAATAATTTTGTTGCAGTGATCTCTTGACAATTTTATGACAGTAATGAAAAGTATACAAAATTGACACTTGTGATAAATAAGACTTTTGTTAGCAAGCTTTTGTATGGTTCAAATGAAAGTAACCAAGGCATTGATATTCAAATTTTTTTTCTTGATTCAAACTAACAGTTTTAAATGATTGGAAACAAAAACAAATATAAAGTAAATTATTAATAATGCAAATAGTTCAAGAGTACTTTTTAAACCATAATAAAGCGAGAAGTCTTGTTGTTCACATGTGTAAACATAAGCACTAGATAACTTTTTATTGAAACAAAAGATTGATTAGGTGTAGACTTGGTATGATAAAGCGAAATTTGTAAGAAATTGAAAAAATTGATGAAATTGGTAGGTATCAAAATTGTTTACAACCAAGTAAAAAAAGTTTGAAGCTATTAAACATGCCACCGTTAATAGAGGGGTTTTATCAACACAAATCAATTAAAATGTAAGATTTTATAGATTGAGAGAAAAGTACCACATTTGGTAACTTTATGCAAAATGGATAACTGTAAGGCAAAAAAAAAAATTATTGAATGGGGAAGTTTGAAGATGTAAACTTTATCATATTGGGCAATATTGACACTACAGTTGAATGAACACCATCTATAGAGAAATATTGAGACACCAGTAGATTGAACACCATCTTTAGAGAAATATTGACACTACTGTAGATCGAGCACCATCTATGGAGAAATATTGAGACTTCAGTAGATTTAGTATTTATAGAGCAATATTGAGACACCAGTAGATTGAGCATTGGTAGAGCAATATTCACACGGCAGTAGATTGTGCATCAATCAAAATTGGTGAGCTCAAGCTCAGTTGACCATCGCTAGATCTTTATTAGTTGGTGGTTTGTAATTACTATTTGGGTTGAACTACGCAATCGTACATAATTGTTGTAATTCCTATCGTGACATTTCCAGATTATAAGAGGGTCGGCGGTGAAAACGTAAACGCCGTTGTTAACCACTACAAGCAACCGACACCAATTGTGATTTGTTTATACTACTACTATTACTACAGTACACAACAAAATAAAGCAAGCTAACATAAAGAATTGTTGGTAGTTATATTTGGGGAACTAAAATGGAAGACCGAGTAAACTATAGCATATTATGTTTGCTACAAAAAGAAACAAAAACACTAACAAAAACACAAACAAAACACAAACAAAACACAGACAAAACACAAACAAAAACTGCCTTGTATAAATAAATGGTGATAATATGTAAGAAGATGATTAATAATGTATGATTGATAATTATGATTAATAATTATGATTGATAATAATGATTGATAATGGATATTTTTTGGTTTAACGGGATATTAATAATAGTTTGTATGTATCAATCTCTGAACTTTGTGTAATAATAAATTATAGCCTTATTGTTAGGGTGATACAACTAATTTTTTGACCAACAAGAATGTTTAGTTTGTGTATAAAATTTAAAAATTTTTTCTTGTATTTATTGCCCAGAACGAGAACTAGAACTATCTACAACTATCAAGGCTATTACGGAAAAGATGCCCATTAAAAGCATGACAAGTTGCGAAACTATGACTAAAATACAAGAAAACCGGTAATGCAATTCCAAGATTAAAACTACAAGACCACAAGAAAAGTACCCCAACATTACAAAAATTCTTGTAGATACAGCCCTGCGCCTGTGGCACTACTGTCGCCATCGATTATAGTATAGAAAGAAATAATATACTAGAGAGTAGTTAGTATTGAAAGTGGTATGCAAAAGTGTAGGTATTCTTAGAAAGTGATATGCAAAAGTTTAGGTATTATTAAAAGTTTAGGTATTATTAAAAGTGATATGCAATAGACAAGGTGGATGTATTTGGTTCCACCAATTCCCCGGTATCAGGAGCCCCGGTGCAGAATACTACCCCATAGTAAAACTTTAAAATCAAAAAAAAAAAAAATAAAATTACCAAGAGAAAACCTCCTCAATAAAAATAAACCAACAAATCATGAATCATGAATATTATTATTGGTCACAATTAATAATCAATAAAAACAAAATATGATGGATATGTTAATAAAAAATTGATGGATATGTTAATACAATTTTTTATATTTTTATTCTTCAAATATCAATAAATGGATTACATGGATCAAATAGTATATTTTTGGTTTCTTTGTTTGTTTATATTTATTTTTACGAGTTTTTATACGTCATACCATGACAATAGTATTATGTAACCCGACAGTTCCGATTACATAACAATCGAGATTTCTCACTTCCAGTTCCAGTAAAGTAACATCCAGAGGTGACATCCGTGATGTCCGAAAAAAGAAAATTGAGCCACCAGCCTCTCACCCAGGTACACACACACACACACACACACATAGGCACAAACGTAGGCACACAAATAGGCACATATTATACGCAGAGATAGGCACACACACACAGACACACAGACAGGGCACCCACACAGGGTGCCCAGACAAGATATACCATCGGCAATCGGCTGATTAATTGTACCATTACCCATTAAAAAATTGCTCAAATGTTTTATAATCAAAAACAAAAATAAAAAGTTACAATATATATATATATATATATATATATATATATCTACTTCAATCTATATTCATTGATTCATCATTAGTTTTGATCTATTGCTTTTTTTTTTTTTTTGTCTTCTCGCTATTGTTCTTTTTTTTTTTTACTCCGGTAATCTGCCGCGGTGACAAAAGCAATAATAGGGGTATATCCTGAAATAACGGGGGAATATAGGGGACGGCTGCAGTTCATTCTCGAAGGTTGGCAACAATGTATATAAACCGGATAGTAACCAATAAATCAATGTAAGCTAGTAAATTTTTTTCACCATGATTAATTTACCACCCATAACTACATTAAATTTACCAAATGTTCGATTTGATTTTGAACCACCAGTCACTAATGATTTATCATATTATAAAACTTATTATCAACCTTTGGATAGTTTAAATCATAGTAGAACTATTAATTATGATACAAGATTTGTGTCATCTCCACCAAATTATCAAACTATACCCAGAAACGATAATTTTATAAAGTCTCCTCAAAACTCAATAAAATCGCCATTAAGAGAAAATCATTACTACAACAATAATACCTTTAACACGGCTAATACTAATAATGATAGTAGTAGTAGTAGTGCCAGTGGTGCCACTGGCACTACTACTTCTACCTATGATTCTAATGGCAATGGAGTATCGGGACTAAATTTGAATAATCATGAAGTTCACTATAATCAATACTCAACTAGTCCCAGCCATCAGTTGAGTCCAACCGGATCATGCCGTCTTAGTCAGTCTCCCACAAATAATAGCGACGATAAAGGATTTTCAAGACCAATATCACCTCAGTCGTTAACATCCTCAGGCGAGAATGACAATGAAGAATCCAAATCATGGAAGCCTCGCAAAAAACGTCAATGTTTAGAATGTAAATTATACTTTCTGAATCTTGCTACTCACAAATCAACTCACCTTAAACCAGCTAATCGTCCTCATATTTGTAAATACTGTTCTCGAGGGTTTGCGAGACCAAATGATTTATTCAGACATATAAAGTGTCATTGGAAAGAAATTGGTAGTGATTCGGGTCAATTCAAATGTCCTTATAAAGAAGGAGACTTATGTTGTCATTCAACGGGGATATTTTCTCGTTGTGATACTTTCAAAAATCATTTGAAAGCAATTCATTTTCAATATCCTTTGGGGACTAAGAAGGAAAATAGAAGTAAAGTTCTGGGGAAATGTCGACAATGTCAGCAACAATTTCCTAGTGTTGATGCCTGGTTAACCGAACACATTGAAACCAATAGTTGCAAATTGATAGACAATGCAAAACAAGAAAATGATTTAAATGAGCAAAAAAATCAATAATGAAGATGATAATATAAAAAAATTAACAAACTAATAAACAAAATAAAGCAAACGAGAAACAATACAAAACGTCAATTCACCTCGAAAAAATTCAGAGCTAAAATTTTGCATAAACAAGTTTCTATTGACTACTCAAATTCGAAAAATCATCTACTAATATGAATCGAGTATTGTGAGAAAAGAAAACCAACAAACAAGAATTGTTCTAACCTTTAAGTCAAGCAATGAAATTAAAGAAGATTTCACAATAAACTGAGTAGACTGATTTCAATTAAAATTGCATAAGCAAAAAGACGCTGGTCAATTTTTAGCTCAAGGTCAATGTATCTAGATCAAGGTCAATATCTAGATCAAGGTCATTTCAGGGTCAGAGATGAAAATGATTATACCAATTTATGATGATTAATGAGATTTATTTTTACATATATATTCATATTTATACCAACTTTATAGAACAATAAAATATAAAATATTGATTACTAGTTTTAATTTGGTATGTTGTTGGTAATTCCTGATAATAAAGGGGTTTTTACTTGCCAACTATGTAGCCGTATGTCTATGTCGGTAATAAAATAATCCCGAAAATAGTAAAAAATAAAAATGTTCAAATTATATTGTTAGCCACTCCTATTCATTGGAATTACCGCAATCGAGTTTACTCCGAATGTGTCAAAAAATGGTTCTCCCGGATATTTCCTAATGGAGTTAAAGGTTAGAATTGTAAATTTGTCTCGATAAAACACCCAATGCTCATAAAAATAGTTGGAGATATTGCAGATTTCCAATTTCAAGTTTACTTCTTCCTACCGACTGTCTATTTCCATGAACCGCAGGGAGTTTGTTCAACTAAAACCAAATTAATCTTTAACATATATTTATCATAATTATCAAATTTCGACTTAAAATTTATTTCCTCCTCTTTTTCATAACTCTACTCAATAAATTCCATCTCTTTGTTACATAAAATACCACATTTTGAAAAAATTTCTTTGCTTGCCCAAACTATTGCAAACTAGTGTAAACCCAATAAATTGTGCAATCTAGTCATTATGTCTGTCTATTTGATTTGCCACTTGATATTTTTGTTATAGCCCATTCGCTATTGCTTATTTGTCTATTACTCAGTGTATTTCTTTTTCCGGCTCGGCGAATTACCTAATCAATTTCATCTGCATAAATTCAATTTTCAACATTTTCAATGTCATCAAGCCCACATGCAGGATTATATCCGTCGTACTATTTAAGATTGCCAGAAGACTGATATAGAGATAGAGACAAAGATAGAGATAGACAAGACATTGGGTATCGGTATGCTTAAATTAGCCAAAGTGTCGTTGATATTGTTTTTGATATCTACTTTTAAAACGTTACCGTTTGCATATTTGATTCGATTCTATGTCAAGATTTTCCAGTACATTGTTTTCCAAAGAAGAGCTTTTGATAAGAATCGACAAAATACATTTGCCATAAATTCTCCTAAGGATTTGTTCAAATGGATTGATTATAACACTTATGTTTCGCCTTTAGAAATCGATATGTATTTGCACAAATCCAATTCGACTTATTTTACTGATTTAGATATTGCTAGAACTAAATTGATTTGTATAATGTTCCAAAAATTATTTTTCAATTATCATGATAATGTTAGTGGAGAATTCAAGACGAAGTCGTTGAAAAATTTACCATTTATTCCTGTAGCTACCGTGCAATCTACTTTCAAACATGAATTAACTGTTTTCCAAAGATTTACAATAAAATCAAGAATTTTATCTTGGGATGGCAAATGGTTATTTATCTTGTCGAAATTTGTAACTAAAAAGAATGGCAAAGAACGGGTAAATTGCATCTCGGTAACAAAATACGTATTCAAAAAGAAAAAGAGGATTACCATCCCTCCAAAAGAAATGCTCCAAGAATGTGGTTTGTGGGATGAAAATGTTGAATTAGAAAGTGAAAAAAATGGCCAATTGATTGATCAAATGAAGGATGTTGGTGATTTAGAAGCTATTGAATAATATGTTAAATAGATTGTAGCTTCAATGATTTGGTCCAAGTCGCTCGAAATAGCGATTTTCATAAGTTTTGGATGCTCAAAGGTATTCTTAATTTGTTCAAAATTCATCAATGTAGTAGCTTGTTTGTTCAACTAGGTTATTTTCAAAATTGCTTATTAAAGAGTGTTTAAGTAATGGACTGTCGTGCTAACTTGGGGTCGATGGGAGGAATGAATAATAAAGGAAATAAATATTTGAAAAATTAAGAATGATAGAACTTTGAGGATTCTATAGAAACAAAACTAGAGGCAGAAGGTATAGAAGTGAGAGCGGTTTTCGCAATTTTATAGACTAATGTAAGCTTGTTGATTTAATTGAAGGGCATACTTTGATTATTTTACAAGCATTTTATAATGAAAATGTAAATTAATGAAGATTTTACCATAGAGAGATAACGTTTAACACTCAATCGTAATAGGGGAATAAAGATAGAAAAATTTGGATTCTCGCTTTTAACAAACCCGCATTGAACTCATTTATTCAATTAGTTTAAGAATCCATAAATATGTTTAATAGTAATGCAATTTTCTTCTATATATTTTGACTCGGATTTAATTCATTGAAGCTGCGATGTCAGAGATAAAGAAATTAGATTTCTGGTTTGTGAAGTACTAATCAATTTTCAGCATAAACAGGAATAGTACATGCAAGCTATTGATCACTCTAAATTGACAATGTCAATTGTTCCAACAAAATCAGATTTACAATGTCAAATTTCATGAATAATAAATTCTTAACTATAAATTTTATATTTACCATGAACAAATTCTGGTATAGTTTATGCTAAACCAAATCCTTCGTGACCTTCGGTAATTGCTAACAACAAACTCCCTCTTAATTCTTCATATGATTTGTATTGAGGCAAATCGATTTGATTGAAGCAAGTGTGAGAACTGGGTAATCTATCAGTAGAGCCATAATCACGATGTATAGAAAACTTGCAAATCCCATTTGCTCCACTTAATTCTTTAAAACCATTCAAAGGCACTTTAGAAGTACCAGTGGCAAATTGTAACAATTTTGCCCTTTCTTCATTATCAAATGATTTAACTGCTCTCCAAAACCATTGAATTTGATCAGCGGATGGGGAATAATTATTGTAAGTTGTATGCTGCTGCCAATCTTCAACATTAATATCTGGTAAACCAGAGATTAAAAGCTCTAATTCTTGCTCATCAAATATGGCAACTAACTCCTTTGGAATGATTTCATGGAAGCCAATCAAAAAATTATCCATTTGCTCAGTCACAGATGTTTGCAATCTATATTCAACAATTTTTGAAACGTATTCTTGTTTATTTTCTTCTGTTACAGGGATATTCCTACCATTAGGTATCAAATCAATAACCTTATGTTCACCATAATCATCAGTTTCAACCGAAAAATCTTCAGTAATAATATCCGTAATGTCATTTTCCAACATCCACATTAGTGATTTGAAATAATCTAAATCAAGAGTTTCCATGTCTTTCAATGATGCAGGTCTACTCAAAATTCTTTTGTAAACAGCCCTAGAAAAATGACAATCAAGAAAGCAATTGTCAAAAATTGCTTTACCAATTATTCTACCAATAAATTTGAAAAATGATAAATGTTCTGGATTGACCCATGATGTACGGTTTGGATGGAATGTTGTGTCATCAGAGGCAACAGGGGTAAACAAAGCATAATCAGGGTTAAACATTTGTCTCGACAACACTTGATACCACTCTCTAGTTACACCACCAGCATCAACACCAGATTCGCCTTTGAAGTTTATCTCTAATTTGCAGTTTCTAAATTCTTCTTTTGATTTGAAAAATAATGCTCTGAAAGAATCTAGAAATACTTGATCACGGCGGACGCTAATTGATAATTTGGTATTTTCGTTATTATCATGATGGAGTTTTCTATCGAAGTAATTCTTTTTATTATCAAACTCGAGAACACGAGGGTTTCTTACCAACATACCAAATGGTCCACTCATCAAGTTTGGATTGGATCTAACCATCTGATTGAGAATCTTCTTATGCTCATCAGTGAATGAAAAGAACAATCTTTCAATAGGTTCTTTTGTGAAATCAACTTTTTTCGCTTCGTATTTCAAGACATCTTTTATTTGCAAGTCCTTGACCTTGCTATGTTTACAAACAACCATCAACGCCTCAATCAATGGCAAAAGTGATGTTGCGAGACTTGTGATTTCTTTCTTCTCTTCAAATACTCTTAAACATTCGGATAACGCATCCCATAAAGTACCCAAAGAAAGTTTAGTATACAAACCAGTTAGTTCCGCAATCTCTTTGTCTCTAGCATTTTCATCTTTTGTAAGATCATTCTCAATCTCCTTTTCCTTGGACTCATACATATAATCCAAAGCCGTCAATATCCTTAAAAGTTTTGCTTGCTCTGAGGAAGGTGAGCTAAACTTGGCAAACAATTTATTCTCAGAATCAAAAGAGCCATTCAACTCTTTAGCTAGCTCGAGAACATCCTTCACAATAGTTTGACCTAAAGCAGTCGCTTGTTCTGATAATTCTTCCGAAAAGACAGTTTGAGCACTTGGCAACACCGATAAATTTTGCATGGCACTAATTGCTCTTCTAAAAGTAGTGTTGGAGCATTCATTGGCAGTCAAAATTTTGATTATTTTACAATAATTTTCATTTGGAATAGAAGGAGGAACAAATGTCGAAGGCTTATCTTCTTCATTAACTTTCAATAAAACTTGAAGTGGTCTAGTAGCAATTTGAAGCACCCGAGCCAAGATATCCATGAAGACTTGTTCTTCTTTCACGATAGGACTGTCGAGTAATCTCAAAAGGTAATTAATAGAATATCTGCTATTCTTGTTAGATTCTAAACTGCTCTTATTTATAATTTTTTGGATGAATGGATTTTCATGTTCAGTCAACAAATAATAACGCAAGTGAGTGTTTCTATCTAACAAGAAGTCGATTGCCTCAATGATTTGAATGCTGATAATGGTAATTGTACTGCCAAATGGTAATTTGAATTTTCCCTCTTTCTGTCCTGATGCTCGTAAGCATATTTGAGAAAAAAGCTTGTCAATTGTTCGTTGATTAATTAATGCATCAAATAATATTGCAATAAGTAATCCCATGATTTCAACTCTTGATTGCTTGTTGTTGCAAAGAAAATTTAATGCATTATAAATAACTTCTCTTTGATTCAATGATAACGGAGCGAAAAGCAAACGCACAATCGAAGATATACCTTGACGATCAACCAATGGTGTAAAAAATACCCTCTTTGATTTTCTTTCCTTCCTCGAGGTTTCACTGGCAGCATCTCTTTCGGAGTGCTGACCAAAGTCTTCAATATCTTGTTCATACTCATCGTCATATCTATCCGATAGTGAAGCAAATCTCCTTGTCATCGACTCATGTTGAAGAATTTCTTCTCGAATTTGATCTGGAAGTGCTTCCAAAAAGTCAGGATCAATCTCTCGAGCATCTGTACCAGTGCTCGTCGCATTTGCACGTCGTTCTGTAACATGCTGAGTAAATACCTCTTCACGCATGTCATGTGGTAATGCTTCAAAAAATTCTGGATCGATATCAGTATCGCTAATGTCAACTTCCCTATCACCAATTAAAACGTAAACAGGTTCTGTATGAGTACTTTCATTAGGCAAGTTTCTATCCCTTTCTTTGGCAAGTTCCTCCTTTTTCTTTCTTTCTTCTTCTTCTTTTTGACGCAATCTCTCTTCACGTTCTTGTTTAAGCTTTTCAATTTCTTCTTTTTTCTTTCTGTAAATTTCAATACTTGGTGCCTCGATTCTATTAATAATAGAAGGTATCACACGGAATATCATCTCATCTTTAGTTTTAGGATACAATATTTTCTTTGTGTCTAACCAACGTTCAATTGTAGATTTAACGAATAAATGATTGTCACCTTCAGAATCTTTACTGATAATATTGAACTCAGACGCATTATCAAACGGAAAATTCATTCCACGTCGGTAGTCAAAATGGCGGTCACCACCTCCAAGCCTTATACTACTTCTTAAAACTCCAGCCTCACCCAAGAAAGAATCAAGCAAAGCAGCAAGGGATGGTGCTGCTCGATAGTTATCGTCAAACATATTAGTAGGGAAAACTCTTCTAGCATTTCGAATCTCTTGTACCAACTCGAGATCCAGTGCAGATTCAATGTCAGACAAATTCTCATCAGAATCTTCGTTAGACTCAAAATCGACACGTCTAACTCCGACTTCTCTTCTGTTCCTAATAGGAGTATCTTCTATTCTTTCTGGTTCAATCTCTTCTTCAATCGGTAAATTAGTATCCTCATCTTCAAACTCTTCAATCCAACCATCGAGCTCTTCATCATCATATACACTACTAAATTCCTCATTTTCATCATCGTAATAATCGGATACCTCAGACAACTCATCGCTTCCTCCAGAATCCGATTCACCAGAACCATCAATGATCTCGATATCTCCCATTATTACAGAATCATCGTCATCTTCTTCGTCTTCCATATCAGAGTTTTCAGCTTCAATTTGTCCTTGAGGGTTAACATAATAATGATCCATTTCAGAATCACCAGATTCATTCGATTCAAGGTCTGATAATCCTGATGAGCCACCATCACTCTCCATAATTTCCTCATCTGAAATCAAAACTTCCAAACCACCATCTTCGAGTTGATCATCATCATCTTCTTCGCTATCAGTTTCAATATCGTACATTCCAAGAGTAGAATTTCGGAATAGATCAGGAGTTTCTTCTCTATCATCAACTTCATCTGGTACAATATCATCATCTTCTTCACCCTGAAACTCATCCTCAAAATATGTTTGAAATTCTAGTTTGGCTTTGCACAATGATATCAATGGTTTAAGACCTGCTTTAGTTATCTTATCACTTTCGGGGAAATTCAAATCAATCTCTGATAACAAACTTGTTATTTGAGTGGAAATCTCCTTATCCAAAAATGATTTTGCAGTGTAGAATTGATCAAACTTGACAGCATGTTTATTTAACAAAGAATTAGAATCTCTGAATTTTGGAGAAATGAGGGAACTAATTAGGTCAAAAATATCTAACAATTTCCCATACCTGACCGTAGCCACGACAGGTGCATTAATCGTTTCCTTCATTATTTTCAGAATTATTTCAACTAAAAACCTTCGAATGAAAGCCATTTCAGCATCTTCCTTTTTACCATCTGGAGAATTTTCCTCGTTCAAAATTGGGGTGGCTACAAAACTGAATATCGCAAACTTGGAAATGGAAGATATCATACATCTTCTCTCATACTCAGCACCTGAAGAAACTTCAAGCAGATGTGTTGGAATTAATTGATGAATGAAAAAGTTCAAAGCAGTAGATCTTGGTTTTAATTTTGAATCGTTCCTTTTTTTGGAAAAAGTCAAAAAATCTAACTTCGCTTGTTTATAAGAGCCGACCAACTCCATTACTGTCAATATCAAAAAGCAAGCATATCCAAAATTTTCATTCTTAAATAATTCGGATCTTGAAATTTTATCACCAGCTTTACCTTTTTCAGATTTCTTTTTAGAAGCTTCAACTGTATCTTTTGGACTGGAAATCCAATCTAATTTAATAGTCTCCATAAGTTCAGTTAACAAAACGTGCATTATTCCATTAGATTCAATACACCTTTGCGAGTCCTGTTGTTCCTCTGATTGTGATGCTTCAGTAGCATCTGTCATTTCTACGTCCTCACTAACAGTTTCATCTTTTTTAGCTTTTATAACTTGAATTTTTCCATTAAAAAATTCGGATGTTCCGTCAAAACCGTCGAGTCTAATTTCTTTTGAGATGGTGTCTACGTATACCAGTGGCTCACGAATAATGAGCGCTGAGGTTTCCCGTAAACAAGTCTGCAAATCACGTTTAGATCTAGCAGACCCACTAAACAAGGAGTTGACTTCAGCAACCATGTTATTTTTCAAAACCGTCACATTTTCAAAGCATCTTCTAATCAATATCATAATACAAGTTTTTAAATTCTCAAAGTCAGAGCCCAAACAATCCATAAATTTTTTTGGGGTCTTTACGAGAAGTTTCATTAAATTTGAACCTGCGATTTTGAAAGCACAGTCGTAATTTCTTGCATAAATAATCAAAACCTTAGATATGGAAAGAGCTGATTGCAAATCTTGGATATTTGTGATTTGAAGCATTCCTTCAAGTAATCTCAATTTCATTTCATCAGAAATCAAAAATGGAATTTCTAGTGTTGGAACTTTAAGATTGGTGTATTGAGTATTTTCTGGCGTAGGAATTTCTTTGAACAACAAAACTTGTTCAAATATCGAAAACAAGGGTGGTAAGTATGATTCAAAAGCAAAATTTGAATTGGTGCTCAATTCTGAGTTGAGAAATTGAAGCATTTTTTCTATACATTGCAGAGAGGCACTTGAGACTTTCTCGTTTCTAAGACATGCACATAAAAGCTTTAAAGTTTGAGTCAAATTAGACCCTCTATCTTTTTTTGTTTCAACCAAGTATACCACATGCTCAAAAATTTTTGAAACAATCATATCAGCATCTGGTATAATTACCGAGAACAATTCCTCAATCGATGATACAGCTTTTGGATAAAGTTTGCAAATTTCAATCCACTTATCGACAAAAGTTTCTTGCTCTTCAAACCTCAAAAGTTGAAGATCCTCCTCATTTCTAAAGTTTGGATGCTCTACTTTAAAATTGAATCCTTCACCTTGAGCCTTTGAATCAATCAAATCTGCAAATTTATTCCACTCCTCCTGTGACATATCTATTTGAGGATATTCGGGCCACTTGTTTTTACTAAAATCATTCAAATCTTGACCATGCTTGAAAAACTGGCTTGCTTGTGAGCTAGTCATACCAGCTTCTTCTAACCATTTAACTTGATTCAATGGTGGTGTTACGTTGAGCTTGCTTAGTGGAATAAAATCTGATGCTTCTAACTCTTTTTTACCTTGGATCATACATTTGGTAATGTTTTCAATTTGCTCGAGAATCGGTAAAGGAATATTCGCAGCTTGGCTGGAATTAATGCCATTAAAGTCTCCTATAGTACTAGATATTAAGTCGAAGGCAACCAATCGTGTCTGCACTAAAATTGCTGATAAAATTTTTGCATCTATATCTTTTCCATACCCAGAATGAAAATACAATTTTGAAGAAGGTATGTTTGGGAAACTATCCGAATTAACAGTTTTAACAAATATAGATAGGATCTGGCTCAAAGCATTTTTGATTATACTACTTGGAGAAATACTCACGTATGTAAGCTTCTTTGTTTTCTCAACTTCCTTTGGGTCTTGTGAAAGTAATTCTCTCCAAATAAATTGACATTTGCTCTTCAAAACTTCAAAAAATCCATTCTGAATCAATGAAATAACAAGCGAAGTTTGAACTAATTCTCTACTTCTTTCCTTTTGCGAAATGCAATAAAGGGCAACATTGGAGATAATCAAAGTATAACAATATTCATAATACTTATTCGTAAAGTTTTTACTCATTGCAGATGTAAATAATTTTCCGCATTCCTTAGTAATGTCAACAGCATTCCTTCGCCATATATCTTGATTGTATTCCTGATACTTGTGCATACATACTCTTCCGGCGCAATTCAAAATTGTGGCAATTTGACTAGAGATTGAATGGTTGAAATAACGTACCTGTAATGTATTTTTAAAAACGGCACTAGTGAATTGCTGCTTTGATGGTCTATCTTGAGGATCACCTGCAAAAATTTGAATAGGATGGGTCATAAACATCTCATATGTTGGCTCTGTTTGTTCAACTACTTCTTTCGGTGTGTTAGTCCGCACAAGTGTTTCCTCGATGATACTTCTTTGTAGAAGTAAACCTAAATCAGCAAGGGTTTTCAAGCCATCTTCCCTTTTGAAAATATCAACAACTTGTTGATATCTTTCACGAAACATGAGATTTGGATTAATATAAATTTCAGTTATTGTAAAAAGAACCAGTTGAAGTGTGCTCAAACTTTTCAAAAATAAAGTACCTTTAGCAGCATCATTTTCAAATCGTGAATAATAGCTTATGTTTGTATTCTCGTAATTAATGTATTCTTGGATGTAAGCATTATTCAATAGTTTTTTAAGAGTATTTGCTAATACAGGTAATCCGTAATCTTTATTCTCATCATCAAAATATTTCAAAACTGCTAACAATATTGATACCCCAGTAGACTGAGCAAAATCATACGGTACATTTTGCATAGTAAGAAACTTACTCCAAGATTCAAATTTTATCATTTTCATCGAGTCTTTTCCCCACTGTCCACTCTCTGGTAACAAACCTCCTAAAAAGAAAAATATATTGTCTAAAATGTAAGCATAATCCGCAGTATCCCATGACTCTATTTCATTACATCCTTCTTCATTTTCAATTATTTTATCGTCAGCCCCTTTGTAGAAAGCTCCAAATTTTGAATTGTAAAATCTAATACCAGATATTTTTCCATCAACAAAATCCGCCGAATTTTCAACCAATTTTTTAGTTTCCTCAAGAATTATAGGTTTTAAGGTAGGATAGTGTCTGCCTAATTCATCAAAAGAGCTACCTAGTCCAGTACTCTCATCAGTATTAACTAGTTCTTTCGCAAAGGGAATTGAATAAAATGATTCAAAATATGATGGAATAATGCCTTTATCAATGACTTTATTCAAACCTTCTTTGTTCAAACAGACTGCACTTAAAACATACTGAAGAGCTTTTAACAAATCTCCTGATGGTAAAAACAATGATTTATAATTGTCAAGTACGGTATCTATCACTTTAGCTTCGTTCAATATGGAAAATGCAGTTGGTTCATTGTGTATAATATAAAAAATACAATCCAAAGTGTAACCTAAGATTTCTGGCCCAAAAACTTTTGGATTCAATATGATTTCATTGAAACTTTCCAAAAGAGGGGAGTCAAACAAATTTCGAAGTCTATCACCAGAATCAGATTCAATTATTTCAGATACTAACTTCATTAAACTCAGTATGTATTCTGCTTGTCTGAAACTAATGTTGTAGTACGTTATAGCATCTTTCGGCGCACCACCATCATATTCGGGATGCTCCAAAGCAAACTGAACCTCATACTTTATTGTCTCAATCAATAATGTAAACCCATCATTATTTGCAAAATCCATAATTGAATCAGGTGAATTCAGTAAAAAAATGGATATTAATTTTGCGGCTGCAGAGCATGTTCTCCTATACTTAGTTTTAAGATTTAAAAAAGTCATAAGCTCAAGTAGCAAACCCCCAGAAGCCAACCTTAAAGTCAAACTTTTAGTACTTATCAAGTATTGTAATATCACAAAAAAATAAACATAGATATTTTCATGATAATCTTCAGATTCTTCCTCGACTAACTTGTGAATAAGTCTGATACATTGAAATAGTAAACCATGATTTACATTACCTCCCATGCATTTCACAATATCACTGCACCATGATTTTTTAAGTGAAATACATTGAAGAGTTCTCAACGCTGAACCAAATACGGATATGGATACTTTTTTATTATTCTCAGGCAGAATCAAATCAACCAAAAAACTAAAAGTGTAAGGTTCGGTCTCAAAAAGTTTTGAAGAAGAATATTGACTATTACACATACATGTAATAAATCCAATAGATAAACACTTAATTCTTAATAATTTTTCTCTTAAATTCATTGAATCAAATGAGGTTGTATTGAAAGCTTTAGCATTTGCTGCCATTAATCCAATTTCAAACCAATATTGTTCTGGAACCGATTCAGTTGCCTTATCAAGTATTTGTTCGTAAGAAAGTTTATGTACCATTTCTTCCGATAATATGAATGCTGCTACACCTTCAGTTGGAGTAATGTTAGATTCAGATTTATTTGTTTTAGATTTTGAAAGTTTTTTGTCATCATTTTTGTTTTTGATATTACTAGTCATTACAGAGTTAAAATAGTTGTAGTGCAAACTCTTCCATTTTGACGGTAAGAGTTTATTCGAAGTGATTGTATCAAGATAACTACAACTATCACCAATAATTGTGGGTATATTTGAATTTGGATCATCAGTGTTATCTTTGTTTGCAAATTTTTGTGAAAAATTTGGTGGTAAAACAGGTGGATAAGAATGAGCAAGAGTCAATACTCTAGCTTTAACAATTTTTGGGGCAGCATATTTTGAAGAAGAAGTTTTCGCAAATCTTTCTCCAATTAATACCGCTACTTCCATTGCTTTTAGCCTTACATCAATTGTTGGGGTATTAATCAAATCAAAAATTCTTTCTGAACTAGAATAAATTGGGCGGTCAGAATCGGGTTTAGAATTCTCAAGTAATGTATAAGTAAAATCTAAACAAGATATAACCAATTCTGTATCAGATTTAGAAAATAATTGTAATTTTGTATGCTCATCTCCTAAACCATATTTATTAATTATTTCTTCAAATATTTCATCAATTTTATTCAACACATTAACCCAATGCAATAAATCTCCCTTTGGACGATTCCATACCAAATTAGCATTCAATAAAGCTGGAAAATCCTTAATAGGACAATCAACAAGACTTTTTATAATCGTTTCTAATGGTTTAGCCATCACCATTCTCTCTAGGTGATCTCTTCTCTTTATAATCATTTTTCTTCAAAAAAAATCGTAACAAACTATCTTCAAGTAATAATAAATAACCAAAATTAACTGCGAACTCGATCAATTGATCCTATTAACCGTAAATAGTTCAAAGATTAATTCCTTGTTCCTGACTTTCCAGGAGATTTAAATTAAAAGTTACCCAAAAGTATATGCAGGAAAATCATCACCATATTCAAAACCCATCAAGTTTAGCAACTAGAGGCAAGTATGCCCAATAAGCAAATAGATGATAGTACTGGAGGTAGTATGGATAGTAGACCCAATAAAAATGTTGGGGATATGATAGCGCAAGCTGAAGCCAGATTAAAGCGACGAAAATTGGATGATTTGCATGAAAAACAACAAGGTAAAGGTGGTCTTGGAGTTGAGCTACATCCATTATTGAGAAAAGTTAAGCAGGAGATAGTAATACCAAAAAATCATAATCCATTAAAGCAAAATGTTCGAAAATGGTTTGATCCTACTGCTTTAAATCCTTATTTAAATCAACAAGACCTATTAGTACAAGGAAACCCACAAAGGAAACCCAAGGGATTGCAATTCAATCGTCGAGGAAAGTATATAAGTGAAGGTGATAAATTGAGAGAAAAAATCCGGCAACGAGAGATTGAAGATGAGTTGTTTAAGCAAACTCAAGCTAAAGGTTTAATAGCTGATGAACAATTGGGTGAACCAGCTTACAAACTTGATTATCCTCCAACTATTGAATGGTGGGATAAACCATTTGTGAAAGATAACAATTATGATAATATTGGTGATGATGATGAAAACTCTAAATTAATTTTGGATGGAGATAGTAATGTTTTAACATCTTACATTTATCATCCTAAATTTATAGAACCATTATGGGAGAAACCACAACAAACAAATCAATTGTACTTGACAAAACGAGAAATGAAACGGAAGCGCCGAAACGAAAGACAAGAAAAGTTAAAGATAAAACAAGATCGTATCAAATTAGGGTTAGATGAACCTCCACCACCTAAAGTCAAATTATCAAATTTAATGAGTGTTTTGACAAACGAAGCAATTAAAGATCCTACTGCAGTGGAACAAAAAGTCAGACAAGAAGTAGAGGAACGTTTGCAGACTCATTTACAAACAAATGAAGCAAGAAAATTAACAAAAGAACAACGCCATGAGAAAATACATCAAAAGAATTTAAAACAATTGGATAAAGGATTGTTTACTTGCATCTTTAGAATTGATAAATTAGTCAATTCTCAACATCTATACAAGGTAGATATAAATGCCAAGCAATTGGAGTTGATGGGTATTTGCTTAATAAATGAGCAATTTAGTATGGTGGTAGTTGAAGGATCGTTCAAGAATATACAGTTTTACAAAAAATTATTACTCAAACGAATTAACTGGCACGAGAACACCATACCTAAGAATGCTCCTGACGATTTTCAACTACTTGATTTATCAAAAAATAGATGTCGTTTAGTTTGGGAAGGTGAATTAAATCAATCTAAGTTTAAAAAATGGAGTATTATGAGAACTAGGAATGAAGATGATGTGTTTGATATCTTGAATGAGTTTAAAATTGAAAACTACTGGAGGCAAGCTCAAGTTGACGAAGAAGTATAGTACTAAAACATCAATTTATTTATTTAACAAGGGTTTATATAGAAATGAAGATCGATAAAGAATATACAATTAGAACGTATGGATTATATTGTCTGAATTATTACCAGAATTTATGAATTATCCTATGTATGCATATTATTCATAATTGATTCATTCTAATTTAAGTGAAATGTGTATTCATGCTGTTTGATTAAAAGATTTCAAATTTGAAAGAACAAAAAAATGGAAGATTTCTCAATTCTAACAAAATGGGTTTAAAACAGTTATTGAATGGTTCATTACGTTTTCTTGTACTACAACTGTTCGGTGTTTACCTCTTTTATAACCTCCACAAGTCAATTGCCGATTTTCGCACTTTGACACGACCGGGTATAGAACTCAGAATTGGTTGGTTCAAATTGAATAGTTAAAGTCATAACTGTTGATTAAGATGGGAGCTGCTTACACGATCTTTGGGAAACAAGTTCCTTCACATATTGTATGTAGTTGTGGAACGTGTGATATTCAATGAATTTTTCAATTGAATTGACATTATCGAGATAGCAATTGGGTTGAGGTTTGTAAACCCAAGGTTATGTTATTGTACACAGAGTTGAGTTGCTCTTGATATTATAAAAACGGCTATTGTAGTGAATCGTTAATACAAGTATTGAAATATTGAAAACCCTCATGATTTCCAGTGTTTTTTTATTTGGTTCCATTTAAATTGGTTTTTTACTAACAAAATAGCTCGCAATTGCTACCTTAGCTGCCACAGGAGCAGTTGTTGCTTGGCCAAGATCCAAGGCCCCAGCTCCTGTAGCCGCCAAAACTGCACCAGTAGCTGATACCAAAGAAGCTGATTTTGATTTAGAGAAATTCTTGAAGTATGTATTGAAAAAATTTGGATTCGTTTTATCTATTTACTAACGGCACAGTGATTTAACTAAAGAAGAAACTAAATAAAAATGAAAGTTCATATAGAAAATAATAAACAGTGATTAATAACACTAATTTTGTAATAGAGAAATATTTATATAAAAAGTAGACGTTTTAACCCAAAATAGTTTTTGGCAACCACCTTCATATTTGGGGTTCGTATATGCGCAAATATCCACTTATAATAATAATAATATTTAAGAATATATAGGTAATAGTTATGATTAAGTCAATTCAAGTAAATAGATATCATGTATGCAAAAAGTTGCCAATGGTTTCGACAATAATTAGAAAAAAACATCTTACTCAAACAAGTTGTATTTTATGTCCTACAAAATAGTTTTCAACAAACTACATTTATCAAACATTTTACTTGAACATATTGCATTTATTAAACATTTTACTTTGAAGAGTCTCTCTATCTTACAATTCTTGCTCAAGCAAATTGATCACACTTTTCAAACCTTGCTTGAATCAGTTGTTTTCTGGCACCAAATCAACTATATCAAACTACAAGTCAATTCAATTACTAACAAATTACTCCATTTACTGAAAAAAATGGCTGATTTACGTATATCCTTGGTGAATCATGAACTCAAGCCTTGCACAATACCCCATGTCATACCAAGCAAAGTAACATTCCAAAGTAAACAAACATTACAAATCAAAATCTCGGAGATGCTAAATCGGGGAACTCATATTGAAATGCGATTCGGATTGATCAAACGCTGAACAAGACCGCTTTTAGGCTAAGTAACAATATAAAAATTAGAAGATCAATCCCTAGCAAACTTGAACATGATTTATATTGCTAGATAAAAAAACCAGGTTAGCATATCAACTAGAACCAAAGAGATTGAAAAACAAACAAGAAAATATAAATTACTGGAAGTTGTTGAGCTAAAGATTATAGCAATTTGGAATAAATAATCAAAGTTAATTTACGTCTGTTTACAGTAATTATCAGTTGTAGTTTTATACATATGTTTACGAGTTTATAACTTCAGTTTCAATGTTTACTAGGGTTTAACTTAGGAAATTAATTTTTTACGCGTGTATTTATTATTTCCCATCGCGCCACGCGTCGTCATATAAATAGTGACAGAATTCCCACACTAATGATTTTTAAGATTGTTTCTTCATCAACATCAACATCAACATCAATATGTACGTTTATAAGAGAGATGGGAGAAAAGAACCAGTCAGGTTCGATAAGATTACCGCTAGAGTACAAAGATTATGTTATGGTTTAGATACTAAACATGTTGACGCGGTTTCAATCACTCAACGAGTGATATCTGGAGTTTATCAAGGGGTTAATACCATTGAATTGGATAATTTAGCAGCTGAAACCGCAGCTTATATGACTACGATTCATCCTGATTATGCTATCTTAGCTGCTAGAATTGCTGTTTCAAATTTACATAAACAAACAACCAAAATTTTCTCGCAAGTTTGTTCTGAATTGTATAATTATATAAATCCTAAAACTGGATTACATTCTCCAATGATTTCAGAAGAAACTTGGCAAATTGTTCAAAAACATGCCGATGAATTAAATTCCGCTATTGTTTTTGATCGTGATTTTTCTTACAATTATTTCGGATTTAAAACTTTAGAAAGATCTTATTTATTAAGAATTAACGGTAAAGTCGCAGAAAGACCTCAACATTTAATTATGAGAGTTGCCATTGGTATTCATGGTGATGATATCGAACGCGTCATCGAATCTTATAACTTAATGTCTCAAAGATTTTTCACTCATGGTTCTCCAACCCTTTTCAATGCTGGTACCCCAAACCCACAAATGAGTTCTTGTTTCTTAGTAGCTATGAAAGAAGATTCTATTGAAGGAATTTATGATACTTTGAAAACTTGTGCTTTAATTTCAAAATCAGCTGGTGGTATTGGTTTACATATTCATAATATTAGATCTACTGGTACTTATATTGCTGGAACTAACGGTACCTCTAATGGTATCATTCCTATGGTAAGAGTTTTCAATAATACCGCTAGATATGTCGATCAAGGGGGTAATAAACGTCCAGGTGCTTTTGCTTTATATTTAGAACCATGGCACGCTGATATTTTCGAATTTATCGATATTAGAAAAAATCATGGTAAAGAAGAAATCAGAGCTCGGGATTTATTTCCAGCTTTATGGATTCCAGATTTATTTATGGAAAGAGTCGAACAAAATGGAGATTGGACGTTATTTTCTCCTAATGAAGCTCCAGGTTTAGCTGATTGTTATGGTGATGAATTTAAGGCGCTTTATGAACGTTATGAATCCGAAAATAGAGGTAGACAAACGGTTAAAGCTCAAAAATTATGGTATTCCATTTTAGAAGCTCAAACTGAAACCGGTACCCCTTTCATGTTATATAAAGACGCTTGTAATGCCAAATCTAATCAAAAGAATTTAGGAATGATCAAATCTTCTAATTTATGTTGTGAAATCGTTGAATATTCTTCTCCAGAAGAAGTTGCTGTATGTAATTTAGCTTCAATTGCTTTACCTTCATTTGTTCATAATAAAAATGATGACTTATGGTATGATTTTGAAAAATTACATGAAGTTGTGAAAGTTGTCACTAGAAATTTGAATAGAATTATTGATAGAAATTATTACCCAGTTCCAGAAGCTAAAAGATCTAATATGAGAAATAGACCAATCGCTCTTGGTGTTCAAGGTTTAGCTGATACTTTTATGGCTTTGAGATTACCTTTTGATTCTCAAGAAGCTCGTGAATTAAATATTCAAATTTTTGAAACTATTTATCATGGGGCTGTTGAATCATCGATTGAATTAGCAGAAATAGAAGGTACTTATGAATCATATGAAGGATCTCCAGCTTCTAAAGGTTTATTACAATTTGATTTATGGAATAGAAAACCTTCTGAATTATGGGATTGGGATTCATTAAAAGCAAAATTAGCTAAACATGGTTTAAGAAATTCTTTGTTAGTAGCTCCAATGCCAACTGCTTCAACTTCTCAAATTTTAGGTAATAATGAATGTTTTGAACCTTACACTTCGAATATTTATTCTAGAAGAGTTTTAGCTGGTGAATTTCAAATTGTTAATCCATATTTATTACGTGATTTGGTCGATTTAGGTATTTGGAATGATTCTATGAAAAATAACATCATTGCCAATAATGGATCTGTTCAAGGATTACCTAATGTTCCTGATGAAATTAAAGCACTTTATAAAACTGTTTGGGAAATTTCTCAAAAACATATAATTGATATGGCTGCTGATAGAGCTGCATTCATTGATCAATCTCAATCATTAAATATTCATATTAAAGATCCAACTATGGGTAAATTGACTTCAATGCATTTCTATGGTTGGAAAAAAGGGTTAAAGACTGGTATGTATTATTTAAGAACACAAGCTGCTTCTGCCGCTATTCAATTTACTGTTGATAAAGAAGTTGCAAATTCAGCAGGTTTAACAACTGCTAGTGTTTCTAATATTGAAATTTTAAGTAAAAGAAAATATACCGCTAGAACTAATTTGAATAATTCAGAAATTACTCCAAATTCCACCAGATCATCTTCAACTGAACCAACATCTTTGGAAAATTCAATTGCTGATTTAAAAATCAATGAACAACCAAAGGAAACAAAACAAAATGAATCAAATGACGTT
Organism: Suzukiozyma pseudoglaebosa; assembly: GCA_030705115.1. Lineage (NCBI taxonomy): Eukaryota > Fungi > Ascomycota > Pichiomycetes > Serinales > Debaryomycetaceae > Suzukiozyma > Suzukiozyma pseudoglaebosa. The sequence continues at coordinate 141,779 of JANIWI010000007.1, forward strand.
GCTGAAAGTAATGAAGCTTCTGAAGCTGATATTTTTTCATCAAAGGTTATTGCCTGTGCTATAGATAATCCAGAATCATGTACAATGTGTTCTGGTTAGAACATTTTTTAATGTATCATATTTTTATTCTTGAATTTTTTTGTTTTGTTTTGTTTATGTTTATGTTTATTGCGTTTGATTGTTTATAAACTGGGTTATACTAAAGTTTTATATCTTAATTCCTGTTTTTGGTCTCTCTAATATATGGGTAGTGTTTATAATTTGTAAAATTTATTGTAGGCTTAATTCAGCATCAATCGCGGTTACCAAACTTCTATAGGTATTTTACCAAACTACAGATGAAACAATAGTATTCAACAACACACAAACATTATAACCCTATCACTCTAGCGCTTCAAAGATTTCATACATTCGTTATTTTGCTGTTTTATACTTTTAAGTTTTAGAATGTTTTCACCCCGTTCTTCGAGTCCACAAGAATATATACCGTTGGAAACTTTTCAAAAAAATCAAGAAGACGCTGAAGAGTTGAATGATCCAGTCATAAAACAAAAATTAGTATCACCTCGTCGAAATTTATTTGAAATTGTGTTCAATGGACCTCTTGAACCACAGGACCATCCTGTTTCTAGAATTTCGAAATTATCATTATTGGAAGAATTCCCCGATAATTTCAATTCCCAATATTCAAAATTGTTACGAATAACCCTACTAAGCTTCTACTATTTGTTTTGGTTTGGTTTGTTTTACACTCTTTTGATGCCATATTTATTGCAAGTACCTCAAGTTAGTAATTCTGATATTGAAGTTGTCTCGGTTACATGTGGAGCTAATTACGACTTCTGGAGAGGTAAGAATCAAGAATGTGGACTTAAAGGAGAATATTGTCCTAGCTTCAATGAAACAGAAGATGTCATAATACGATGTCCAGCAATATGTAATTTGGCAAAAGCATATAATATGGTTCCCTTAGGTGATCAAAAAATCAAATACAAACCATACATTGTTGGTGGTGGTAGAGACATTATTAATAAGATTGATGATTATCAATTGACTAATCCTTATCGTGCCGATTCATACCCTTGCGTGGCTGCATTGCATGCTGGATTAATATCTCCATTTAATGGTGGATGTGCTCGATTATCATTCAATAGTAAAGAGCAGACTTCATTTAATTCAACTATGGGTTCTTTTGTGGGACCATCACTAGAATTTTTGTCATTTTTCAAATCATCATTTTATTTAAAACAGAATCCTAATGATGAGTTCATAAATTGTCATGATCCTCGATTTTTAATCACCTTCATCAACTTTATAATGGGTATTCCGATTACATACCTTGGAAGTGCAGCATTGGTTTTTTGGACTCTAAGTATTGTTGGATTTTGGACAATATGCCTTATAGAAGATCCAATTGTTCCTATAAACCCGTCTAATCCTAATAATTTTGCACATTTAATAACTTTGGCAGTTGAGAGGTTCTTACCTACTTGTTTCATTTTATACGTTCTATGGCATTTTTCCATAAAAAACACATTATCACAAATACCTGAAACTCCCAAACAAATCCAGGTATCTTATGTTAACAGAATCTTGCTATGGTATCCATTATTTTGGTTGGGAATTTTGAATAATATTACATTTGACAGGTTACCGGTAGATAGATTTAACTTCAAGGGACTTACGGAGCAGCCTGGTGCATTTATGATAATGGTTCCTTTACTACTGTTCATTTTAATTTGTATAATCATTCAAGCTTATAAGTTATGGAAGTCTGGTCGGTTTGTAAAATTCTTAAAATTCTATCTGGTGATTTTTTTTGGTTTTTTAATGATAAGCTTTATTCCAAATACAAAATTCCATTTACATCATTATATAATAGGAATCATCTCGCTACCAGGATGCTCTACAAAGGGAAGAACTAGTTTGGTATTATCAGGTTTATTATTGGGAATATTTATATCTGGAGCATCGAGATGGGGATTAGCATCTATAATCGATACTATTTCCCAATGGACTCGAGGCGATCCTATAGGAACTGTCATGCCACCAGATATTTTAGGGTATAATACTAGTACGGGACTTTTAAATTTACAAGTAGTACCAACTGGTGGTAATTATAGTCGAATTTATGAAACTTACTCATCAATTTCGTTACTTGTCAATGACATCGAGACCTATATTGAAGATAGAGTGTCTTCTATAAATCTCAAACAATTATTTGATACTGATTCATTGAAACCTTTGATTGAAAAGTCACTACAATCAAATCATTTACTTAATAATTCAATTAAGATCTATTTACGAGTAGGAAGAAAAATTCCCGATTCCGATACTTACAGTGATTTCTCTAATGCAGCCATTCTTAATTGGCCAAGTGGCAACTTGACTCTACCTGATCCTGGTTATACATAGTTAATGTCAATGATTTTTCATGTGCCAGGATTTGTATGAACCCAACCATGATTGTTGGTGCGGCGTTGCCTTTGTAGGCAATTTCCCAAAAATGGTAATTGATAACATTGTCATAAATTATTAAACAATTGTTTTCAGGGTCAGTTCTTGGTAATTACAATGATGCTAGATACATTATACTCATCAATGAGAATATCATCAATTAAGATTCGATTAATTCGGTATTCAGGTTCGATTTTGTCGAAACGATATGGTTCCAAGAAGTCAACGATAAGAATACAATGGTTTTATGCAACTGATGTACCTACTTCAAAACCTGCTAGGTATAATTATAAGATGGAAAAGGAACCAGCCAAATTCTTACCTTTTTCAGAATACGATACTCAAAAATTAGAAAGAAGACATAAACAACGACACAATGATGCAAATGCAAGCCCAATAGTCGAAGTCAACGAGGATAAGCTATTTCAGGTGGACCTAGACAAGTGGATATTGGAACCCATATATTGGGAAGGTCCCACATATGAGGTTCGACGTGGTACTTGGTTTACATCTGATGGTGAACCTTTAGCATATCCAATAGCAAAAGCAATTGAAGATAATTATCAACAAGTAAAACCATACACTTTTGACAATATTGAACCCACTGACGATATTTCAACAGTTGATGATATGGTCAAAAAATTTGATGAATTGAAGGGTTTTGTTCAATCAGATAAAGTCGATGTATCTCAAGAAAAAGATGTGATTGAATTAGAAGACAAGTACGTTCTTTTTTATAATGGTAGATCTGCCGCAATATTTCCAAAAGATTTAAATTCAAAATTTCAAATCAATGTGATTCGAGAATTTGGTAGTCAGGAAGTTCCGTTACTTAACGTTCAATATATCAAACGGGGTTACTCTGATGATATGTCAGAAAATATTCTCGATAGCATCAAGTCGACTTCATTACCAGCAGTTTCTGAAATATTTGAAAAAGAAATATTTCGATTTTTCAGGTCTTCAGGTGAAGATAAACAAGAAATATCGAAAAGTGATATCGAAAAACAAAAAACTGATGATATGGAGAAGATTATGGAGTCTGATTTTGATTTAGAAGTCACTTCAAAAGAGGCTGAAAGAGAAATTGATCATTTAGTACTTTGTATTCATGGTATTGGTCAAGTGTTAGGTGATCAATACGAATCGATTAATTTCACTCATTCAGTCAATGTTTTGAGGAACACCATGAGAACTGTTTATCAGAGTAATAATGAATACAAAAAATTGGCTTATCCAAATGGTGAACCAGAAGAGGCAAATAATAGAATCCAAGTATTACCAATTACCTGGAGACATAAAGTTGATTTTGATCCTCACACTCAATTTCAGAATGTTGATGAAAATGGGAAATTTATTTATCCCAGTTTGTCGGATTTAACTGTCGATGGGGTTCGACCATTAAGAAATGTAATTGGTGATGTTTTATTAGATATATTGTTGTACTATGAACCAAGGTACATTAACCAAATATTCAAAACTGTTACAGCAGAGCTTAATCGAGTTTATAATTTATACATTGAAAGAAATCCGAACTTCAAAGGGAAGGTTCACATAATGGGACATTCTTTAGGAAGTGCTATTTCATTCGATATCTTGTCTTTACAAACTGATAAGAAAAAGAATTTAGATTTAGACCGAGATTTAGCATTCGATGTCGAAAATTTGTTTTGTGTTGGTTGTCCAGTTGGAGTATTTAAATTATTGAAGAAAGTCAAAATTGCTTCCAGGTCGAGTTTACCACCTGGTTCTGATCCCTCCCTTGATGAAAATATTGATGCTCCAAAATGTAAGAATCTATACAACATTTTTCACCCTTGTGATCCTGTTAGTTACAGAATGGAGCCACTTGTCAATCCAGTACTTGGTAAATATAAACCAGAAAATATACCTTTTGCAATGGAAGGGTTTAATAAAGGTCTAGCAAATCTTGGTGGAGATATTACTGAAAGGTTGCAACAAGCTTCGAGTTGGTTTAGTAAAAAAAAATCTACTAATTTGGACCAAAAACCGAAGATAGAAGATGAGAATGCTTTGGGTGACATAGTTTCATCACTAGTTTTGAATGATAAGGAAAATGATAAACAGGAGTCCAAAATAGTCAAGATGCAACAGAATGACCTTGATCAACTAACCGAACTAAACAGAACTGGTAGAGTTGACTACTCTTTACCTATGGGTATGTTTGATATTTCATTGGTTTCAGCTATTAGTGCTCATGTCTCTTATTTTGAAGACCAAGATACTGCTGGCTTCATGATGAAAGAAATTTTAACGTCTTCAAATCCACCTGTTGAATCGAAATCTATACAAAGAAAAGGATAATTTAGTATATTTAACATATTTACTCTATTAATAAATCATCGATACTTTGTTCTGCGTCGTGTTTAATCAAATCTAACATTCCAACCGGTAAGATAGGATTGCCTTCTTGATCAACAATGTAACGAAATGGCATTTCTGTTGATTCATATCGATTATATCTGATTTCGGGATAATCTAAAAATTTTATATCTTCAAATTTCATTTGATCTTGAACAATTTTTTGGGTTGTCCTTATAGCAGTATCAGTAGTCATTTGTAATTCACCTAATCTTCTCCCTGCAAAACCATACTTTCTTCTCAAAATCCCAGTTCTATCAATTCTTGGATGAGAGCCTAAAATACCACCAAAAACAAAATAATCAAATTTTTCATTATCTTCGGGAACTAAATCAGTCTCAGCGGCTGGATCTAATAAGCATACCCTTTTAGTATCGACTCCCCCATCTAATTTGACACATTCTTCTGTCGTCCATTGTAATCCTAAATCTAATAATCTAGTAGGTATATCTTTTTCAGTGGTTCCAGCTGGTAATGAAGTTAAAACCAAATTCTCTTTACCAACTTCTTTAATAATCTGAGAGTATTCTAGAATGACCCATTCAGAAAACCCTTCTTCCATATGCTCTATCACGTATTTCATGGTTATTTAATTGTCAACAGAAGTTGGCTGCATCTCATCAATTTTTCGATTTTGGATGCGAAGTAAAACTGGAAACTAAGAACCGTTGCTCAAGCATTATAATTCAATCCAACCAAAAAATTAACACAAGTCATTCATAAAGGTTTAAATCTGATTTATTAGATTTATTTGATTTATTAGACTTTTCAGATTTGTTTTCTATTGAAGATGGCAGCTGATTATATATATATCTATTGAATATATATATTGAATATCTGTAGGGATCGCTTTTTATGCTTTTGAATGATGGGATATTAATCGATTCAGCAAGTATAACAAACTATAGGGTACAGTAGAAACTTGTATTCACGAGTAATAACCTGTTGCAAAACACGAGCTCAATAATTGGCCAAGTATTTACAACAAACAAGGATGAACAAGTTTGAAATGGAGGATGACAGCAATGATTGTTGTTCACACTGACTCTGTATCATCAAGCAATTTAGACTAATATTGGTAACAATATAAGATTAATAATGCCATTTTTTCAATCATGGATATCTACTTTCATTTCAGCAGCAATTTCATCAATTGACATCATTCTCAGGTTAGCGATCATTTCCATCAACTTCAAAGTAGTATCTTTGATTTCATTGTATTTTTTCAACTGTTTAATATGATTATCAACAATCATAATTGGATCGGGTTTTACATTTAGATTTGACGCAATTTCTTCAAACTTTTGACTATAATTGGCCAAATCTTGATTTAATTGCTTTATCTTCAACTTCTTAGCTTCCATTGAGCTCATTACACTGATATTATGCCAATTGTTCCCAAATATGTGGTTTACAATTTTTGGCTGTAAAATCAACCACTCACTAAAAAAGTACCACATCCAAAATCGCCGCCTACAAAAAACTACAGTGCGTGTGGAATAGTACGCTCGTTACCACGATTTTACTACCAAGTCGTAGTAAAAAGTCCCATAATTGTACTACCAAGTCGTAGTAAACAGTCCCATGATTGTAGTAAACAGTTGTAGTATATAATTATACAGTTTGTGCTATATAGTTGTAGTGTATAGTTTGTGTATATAGTCTGTAGTGTATAATCTGTAAATAGTTGTAGTACACGGTAGTAGTTTATAGTTTGTAGTAGGCATTTTACAATAGCATACCCATTATCACCCAGTTTAGTATAATTCTTGAAGCAATTCACAATGTTTACTTTTTCAATTCTCTAAAATCTTTAAAGACTAGTATAAATAGTGTCGTAAGGTAGCAGTATAAAGCCAGTTACTCCAATAAGCAAGGTGTCACGATCTATTAGAAGGTTGAAGTTAGTTGCTTTATGGCTTCAGGCAATAACTTCTGGGGTAATTGGGGGCTAATGGATGCCAATTCTTTGTACATTATGTTTAACGGTATTTCCCAGTTATGTCTTGCTAGTGAGTTTTACTCAATATCCGGGGCTATATAAATGAGGATTTTCATTCCTATAATCTACAAGTAGTATGTCTAGTCATGACTCATTAATATACACTGGTATCAAAACATAAATAACATGCAAATGATGGCAGGGAAAAGGGTGAAAGTATGAAAGATCAATACAATCCAGCAATTGATCATAGCTAAATAAAATGCAATAAATGAATCAGTAAATGATTCATTTGAGGAAGTATCAAACCAATTGATTATAAAAAATAATAATGATGAAGAAGAAGAAGATGATGATGATGATGATGATGATGGTAAGGAAGAAGTATGTGTGTAAACATTTTCAAGTAAATTTGAGATGAAAATCATAAAAATAAATAAGACAATCAAGATTATCCAAGTATAGTAGCAACTAAATTCAATAAAAAATTTTGAAATTGGAGAATTTTGTAAATTGTTGATTAAATAATGAAACTTAGTTAAATGTATACTTGAAATTATCATCAAACTTATAAACAAATGATCATAGTATATTGGAAAGTGGTCAAATTTGATTATACAATTTGATACCACTAAAAATTTACTCGGATATAAAATTATCACCGACACCAAAATAAGTAAACTCCGAAGTATAGAAAAAGTTAAAATATTGTTAGAAATCACATCAATCAAGTTTTCACTATAATCAACAACATCACCATCATCAATACTACCCTTATCATCATTTGTAGTCACACTCTTTTCAGGATCATAAACTTGCAGTCTTGTTCCGTTTTGTTCTTGTTGCTTTTGTTGTTTTCCCTTTCCTTTGTTTCGGTGTCGTATAACTTGAATCATGAAATCGTATAACAATACGAATGAAACAACGATTATACCACAATGTAGCCAATTTTTGTAGCTACCTATCAATTCGGGAGATATAGTATATTTACTGGTAGCTGCTAGTATAATATTCCAGATATTCAAAGACATCAATTTCCAATTAATGTCATTAGTATAATGAACACCATACCATACAAAGAAACCACTGGATATTATAATCAGTAATAGAATATAATTGTGATGAAAATCAAATATCAAATTGTCATTTACAGTTATTAGCCTGTTTTCAAGTAAAGACACTGACATTATAAACGATAATCATGAAAATCTCTACTAAATTCCTCAATTTCTAAAGCCTACTCGCTATATTTATACGGCGTTCAACCCGATCACAAATATTGTCATTGAGCAGTTAAATTACTTACATATTATAATCGGATCGGATGTGTCGGTCAATTTATGTAACTCCGTATAAACCCCAAATGTCCTACAGCAACAGCCAAGTGACCAAAGTTCTTGTCATAATGTCAACTAGTGTGTTAAACTCATCAATTATCCATTAACTGTGACAGTTTTAACCTTCTATTTACTATATCGTTAAGGGATACTTTTGATTATAAATTAATTCCGTTTGCTATTATGACTTGATCGTGGCAAGTATCTTTTTAATGTAAGCAACTATTCTATGCATAACCGGCAAAATTGCGATCGAAATTAACCAGTTTTTTACCAAATTTAAATGTGATTTTTTTTATATAGTTAGATGTGTATTACTACGTGAAACAACTAAAGTGAAGTATAAAATGAATATAAACATACAATGAAATGAGCAAATTAAATAAAATTGAAAAAGAAAAATAAAAAATCAAAAAAAAAAATAAATAAAAACTGTCACAAATGATGATGTATTTTATTGTTTTTCTTAATTATTTTTTTGATTTCTTTATATCTCTTTTTCTTTAAACAATTCCACTATTTCCTTATAATTTATCATAATATTCTTCGTAACCTGGAACTTCAGGTTTAAGACCTTGTCTTAATCTTCTTTCTTTGGCAATAGAACCTGGTTTAGAACTTGGGTCAGTAACATCACCATTTAAGATAGACCAATGGTCAAAGATCATTTGTGGGAAAGCTTGACCACCAGTAGCTTGTCTTAATTCACCAGTGAAACCGAAAGATTCATTGACTGGTAAGTAAGCTTTAACAGTAAATAATGGAGTACCTGGTCTTTGTTCTTCAGAAATAACTTGACCTCTCTTTTTATTTAAGACTGAGTAAATACCACCAATAGCATTTTCTGGACATTGAATTTCAACTAAGAAAACTGGTTCTTGAATAGCTGGTTTAGCTAATAAAACAGAAGCGTAAGTAACTCTTCTCATGGTTGGAATAATTTGACCACCACCTCTATGAATAGCATCAGCATGTAAAGTAACATCTAAAATGTTAACTCTAACAGATCTCATACTTTCACCTAAAACTGGACCTTCTTTAGTAGCCCATTGGAAAGCAGCAACAACTGAATCTTTGATTTCTGATAAATATTGAACAGCTTTAGTTTGGTCAACAACCAAGTTTGGTCCGGTACCATCTGGACCGAAACACCAAATTTTTCTGGCATCAGCAACATCCCATCCGTGTTTATCAGCTAAAATTCTAGCTCTAGCTTTGAAATCATCTCTTGGGTTAATAACACCAGCTTCAATATCTAATGAAACTTCTTCATCAATTGGTTGAGCTTTAACATAAATTCTGTTATGTTTATTTGGAGATTTAGATAAAGCAACCATTGATGATTCAGCTTCAACAGTTTCTCTATAAGAAACAACTGGTGGAGAAACTTTTAATGGAATACCAGCATGATCATTTTCTAAATCTTGTAAACAAATTTCTAAATGTAATTCACCAGTACAAGCAACAATATGTTCACCTGATTCGGACATGGAAGTAACAACACATGGATCGGATTTTGACAATCTCTTTAAACCTTCAACTAATTTTGGTAAATCGTTAGCGTTTTTAACTTCAACGGCAACTTGCACAACTGGGGAAACTGAGAATTTCATAACTTTCAAGTTGTGAGCAGCTTCATTAGTAGTAATGGTACCTGATTTTAATAAGAATTGATCAATACCAACTAAACCAATAATGTTACCAGCTGGACAATCATCAATTTGTTCAACATTTCTTCCCATCATTAAAACGGTTCTTTGAATGGATTTAAGGAATAAATCTTCTTTTTTACCAACTTGATAGTTTGGACCTTGGATTCTGACTTTTTGACCAGATTTAACAGTACCAGCGAAAACACGACCGAAAGCGTAGAATCTACCTTTATCGGAAGTTGGAACCATCTTAGATACATACAACATTAAATCAGCTTTAGGATCACAGTTTTTAATGGCAGTACAGAAAGGATCATCGGAAGGACCTTCGTATAAAGTTTCAGCTCTGTAAGCTTGGGCAGTAACTGGAGATGGTAAATGAATAACAATCATTTCCAATAAAGCATCAGCAGCTGGTAAGAATTTTCTCATAACAACTTTTAATAAAGCTTTACCTTCTAATTCTTTTTCGTCACCTTTAAGAACAATTTCTAATTTTTCTAATAAGACTGGAATTTCATCTTTCTTGAAGTTCATAATAGCAGAAAATAATCTGAAGATAGGATCTAAGACGAACATGTTGAAAGCTCTTTCTAAGGTTTTACCATCAGCATCTTTTTCTTTGTTAGTCCATTTTTTAGTTTTTGGATTGAAGTAAGAATCACCCCATAATCTTTCCATCATTTTAATTCTATCAACACCGAATTTTTTAGCATATCTGGTGGCAAATTGTCTAACGGTGAAACCCCAACCATGTAAACCGGAAGAGAAAGCAACGGTACCTTTGTAAGGATAAACTTGAACATCACCTAAAGTTTTATCGGAATAAGTGGAGATAATAACATTAACGGATTCAACAGTTCTAGAGAAAGATTGATATAAATCTTCTTTAGTAACTTGTAATTCTAATAAAGCTCTATCAACTTTGTTAATAACAACAACTGGTTTAATACGTTCACCTAAAGCTTGTCTTAAAACGGTTTCAGTTTGGACACAAACACCTTCAACACAATCAACGACGACTAAAGCACCATCAGTGACTCTTAAAGCGGCGGTAACTTCAGAAGAGAAATCAACGTGACCTGGAGAATCAATTAAATTGACTAAAAATTGATTACCATCGGTTTTTTGAGTAATTTCTTTAACATCATCATCTTGCATGGAAGCATATAAAGAAATAGCGGTAGATTTAATAGTAATACCTCTTTCTTGTTCATCTTTTCTGGTATCCATAAATCTAGCATCCCCAGCTTTAGCAGCAGAAATAATACCAGCTTTTTGAACTAAAGAATCAGATAAGGTAGATTTACCATGATCGACATGGGCAATGACGGACATGTTACGAACATTCGTAACTTTGTCCATCAATCCACGGATTTGTTCAATAGTGAAAGCAACTAAAATATGTTAGTGACAGCTAATAAAAAAACTAGATTCATCAAAATCATAAACAAAAAGTAAATTCATTAAAATTTATCGACTGAAAAATCATGAAATATCAAAAAAATTTATAAAAAGTCATAAATCATGGAAAATCATGAAAAATCAAAAAAATTATAAATTATGAAAAATCATAAAAAATCATGAAAAATTACCCAACACTCTGCTCATCACTTGATAAACCAATAACCAATTTAAATTTATATTGGAATCATAATCATACAATCAACCATTATTCATCAACATCATCATTATTATCAACCCATCAATCTAATGACAGGTCGTGTGATGACCAAACTTGAAAAAGTTTTTACTAATAGGATGAGACTCAGTAAGCAGCAATTGTATGGGTTGAAAACCCATACAATTGAATGAATACAACATAATTGAGAGTTTATGTTAGTCCCCAAACAAGTCAAACAATATGATAAACAAATAAAATTGAAAAAAAAAGACAAAAAATTGTTCAATTTCAAAGATATTTGTAAATCTGAATAATTGAATGATTGAATGATTGAATGGTTACTTGACATGATTGAGAAACTAAAATGGTTTTAAATGTTATGCTAGTGTTGGATTAGTGTTTATGTTTATGATTGAACATTGATACATACCCATCTTGACTTATTGATTTGCTAACGTTGATTTAAAGAATTAAAAAAACAAAAAAATTTATTTGTTACTCTCCAAATTGTTTGCACGAGGGGAGTTGGTGATGGAAATGACTATAAAAAATTTTCACCTATAAAAAAAAAAAAATTGCCTAACTTTTTTAAAAATTTGCGTGAATATTTGAGTCTAGTTTCAAATTTACTCCCATTGGTGTCCCTACGAAAAATTTACCCGGCAATAACCCCCTTAACATGTTGAATACGGGTCAAAATTAAGTCAATGAGAATATAAATGAGAATAGGTACTAAAAGATGTTTCTTACAGATGAAATATTATTAAAACAGGAGTTTATATTAGTTAGTTTTGTTAAGTGGAGAATATTCAATGTGTTTTTGGTGGTGGGTGAGAGAGGGGGGTGGGGGAAATTGGTGGAAGTAGAAAGGAAAAAAAAAAAAATCTTAAATGTCGCGCGGAAGCGCGACATTTAAGTGACATAATAGGTAGACATAATAGGTAGACATTCTTTTAGACATTTTTTAGACATTTTTTAGACATTTTTTTAGACATTTTTTAGACATTTTTTTGGACAATTTTTCAGACATTTCTTAATGATTTTTTGTTTGCGACATTATTTTTGACATTTATTGTCATTTTTTGCGACATAATAAAAAAAAATCTGCAACAATCTACAAATCGATTATCCATTGAAATTTATATATATCCAGTATTTGCAACAGTTTTAGATGGAGGATCGGGTTAATATTACCGTGTTGATATCGGGGAATGGAAGTAATTTACAGGCATTAATTGATGCTGCGGCCAAGGGCCAATTGAACGGTACTATTACTCAAGTAATATCGAGTAAACCAGATGCATATGGGTTAACCCGAGCACAAGTGGCTAATATACCAACTCGAGTTCATTCTTTAACAAAATATTATCAAGGAACTACAAAAGAAGACAAAGAAAAACGTAAATTATTAAGAAATGAGTTTAATTTGGAGTTAGCTAATATTTTAATTGATTCAAACCCAAAACCTCATTTGGTCGTCTGTGCTGGTTGGATGTTGATTTTATCAGCACCTATGTTAGACAAGTTGGAAGCAGCTGGTATCTCAATCATAAACTTACACCCTGCTTTACCAAAAATGTTTGATGGTGTAAACGCTATAGAAAGAAGTTGGAATGCTGGTAGAATTGGCCAAGTTGAAAAATCGGGAGTCATGATTCACCGTGTAGAACCGATCGTTGATGGTGGTAGAGTGGTTTTGATTAAGGAATTAAATTTCATCGATAATGAATCTTTAGATGATTATACTACTAGAGTTCATGATTTAGAACATATTGCAATAGTGGAAGGTACTAATATTGTATGTGATGAAATTAAATCAAAAATATAACCGAAAAATTCTTGATGCGTTTATTTGATATAATTTAATTAGTAGATATTGTATCATCAACATTATTTTTTTTTGGTTTTATTATGCTGACAAAGCGATTTGGTCAATCAAATGATTTTGGTTTCTTGATAGTCTATGTCGACGATTTTCAATTATTTAACTAGTTAAATGGAGTCTTGATTAGTTTCTATATCTTAAGGTTGACTTTGTTTCATTCACATTTCATCCCATCAAATATTACTGGTATTTCTCATTCATATATAATCTCATCATCTATTTGTGATAATTTTCATTCATGTTTTCATTCATATTTTCATCTCATCAAAAATCAATGACAATTCAAATCTAATCTCATCAAATACTGGTTCTCATCTAAAATTCACAACAAGTCCAGTTATCAAGATAATCGCAGGAAGGAGCTGTAACTGGATAGCATTTTGTGTAGCAAATTATACATCTTTGTAAAAGCTACAGTAATGGCAAGTCTATTATTGATATATTGTAAAAACTAGTTGTAGTTTTCCAGAGCGTTGAAGCTAAAAACAGCTTCCTTAATGACAATCATGTTCGTGAAATTTAACTGGCACATATTGTTTAAGAGAAAGTAAGTTTTACATTTCAAGTGGTCGACATATATCTTATGTCTATACATTACTATAAATCGCTAATCCTTTAACATTATGTAATTGTATCAATTAGGAAACTATGAAAATATAACCCATTCTGGTCTACAAACTTTAAATTATATTGAAAAATTTGATATCGAAATGTTTTCTTATAATCAATTTTTCATTTGTTCATCAAAAATATTTATAAATTTATGTTTTTGAATAAATTGATTTATAAATTTTTGATGACTTCTTTTGTGAAATGTTTAGTAGTGGCAGTACCTTTTAAATCACCAGTTCTGTTAGCAGGACCTGAGGCGATAGTGTTTAAAACAGCATTTTCGACTCTATCAGCATCGGCATTTAAACCCATATGTCTCAACATCATACAAGAAGATAATAATAAAGCGGTTGGGTTAGCTAAATTCTTACCAGCAATATCAGGAGCAGAACCATGAACGGCTTCGAAAATAGAAACTTTATTACCCATATTACCTGATGGAGTTAAACCTAAACCACCAATTAAACCAGAAGATAAATCAGAGATGATATCACCATATAAATTTGGCATCACCATAACAACATCTTTATAATCATTTGGATCAGCGGTTAATTTTAAGGAAGTATTATCTAATAATTCAAAATCTAATGAAATATCAGGATATTCTTTAGCAACATCTTTAGCAGTTTGAACGAATAAACCATCAGATAATTTCATAATTGAAGCTTTATGAACAACTAAAATCTTTTTTTTACCAGTTGATTTAGCGTATTCAAACCCGTATCTAATTACTTTTTCAGAAGCAGGTCTAGTAATTAATTTGATTGATTGTACAACCCCAGGTACAATAGTATGTTCAATTCCAGAATATTCCCCTTCAGTATTTTCTCTAATTAAAACGGTATCAACATTTTCATAAGGAGTTTTATAACCAACAATTGATTTACAAGGTCTAACATTAGCAAATAAATCAAAAGTTCTTCTCAAAGTCAAATTCATTGAGGTATGACCTTTACCAACTGGAGTAGCTAAAGGACCTTTTAATGCAATCAAATTTTTATTAACAGAATCGACTGCAGCTTGAGGTAAAGTGGTTTTCCCGTTAACCAAAGTAGGAGTAACATCAACTGATTCCCATTCAATTGGAATTTCAGCAGCAGCATAAATTTCTTTGACAGCTTCGGAAATTTCAATCCCAATACCATCACCTTCAATCATAGTAACAGTGTATTTACCATTTGGTCCTGGTTTCCCAGTAAATTGACCGGCAACGGCATAAGTTCTAGTGAGTCTTGGGGTGGTTGCTCTTGCTAACTGTCTAAACATGATTAAAGAAGAAGTTTGCATTCCATTGACTTGATTCTTACTGTAAAATTAAAATCCTCATTATTTCTGGTGTGCATATAACCAACGAGTTTTAATTGGTTGAATTGGAGCTCGGCGCCGGAGTAGATGAGATGGTAGGAAAAACATAAAAAGTAGCCATAAACATTAAAGCTACACACGTACATATATACATATATATATATATTTATATATATATATATATATATATGATTTTGTTTTATATGTTTCATTTTAGTTTTATGAGTGGTTCATAATCACTTATGGGTTTATGTTTCATAATTAACAATTCTGTGTATGTGTTTGTTCTTCCCCTCCGAAAAACTTTTCCTGATAACAATCGTTGAAAGGTAGACATAACAGTATACATTTTCTGGAAATTCAACAACAAAACGCTGATACTTAGATTGTAATGCGATGTTATTTACGATATATTTTGCATAGCTAGTGTTTACTATTCTCAATATTCAAGTAAGTTGTGTTGATTAATTTACTTATATCTTCGGTCGGTATTGATTCATCGGAGTTTATTCCGAACACCATGCGTAAAAAATAAAGCGATGAGAAGAGTTGAAAAGTGTAACTTTCTTAATATATACAACTAGTAAATTATAAACCTCTAACCACATACAACTAGAACTCTAAGTAAAACTGAAACTCTAATTAAAACTGGAACTCTAATTAAAACTGGAACTCTAATTAAAACTGGAACTCTAATTAAAACTGGAACTCTAATTAAAACTGGAACTCTAATTAAAACTGGAACTCTAATTAAAACTGGAACTCTAAGTAAAACTGGAACTCTAATTAAAACTGGAACTCTAAGTAAATACAATTGTAATAACGAAGATTGACAATATAAAACAGAAAAGCATGGCACCAATATAAAATAAGACTGAAAACATGAACTTGCCAAAACATGAACTAATCAAAACATGAAATTTACCGCAAAGAGAACATTTCTTTGGAATTTTATCTCTAAGGTAGTCGGTGGAGATCTTTTCTTGTGTTGTCATCAATTTACACTGTTTGAGCAACAGTGAAATATTTCGATGAGGTTTGAGATTAGTTCCAAAACTGTAACCTCTGCCAAAATAGTATTTCGAGTATTTACCAAATATAGTGATATTATGCTAATTCAAGCTTTCAAATTTCGAAACAACGTCCTTATTGAGTAGAATAAAATACCTAATCCGATTTTCAAGTTTTCATTTTGAAATTTTCCCAAATGAAAACTTCAAATATGTTGATGTGCACCAAAATCTGGCCATACATTAAGTATTATAAGAATTTTAACAAGATCAGGTCTTAAATCTCATGGATTACCAACAACAATTTGTTCACATTGACTTTTTACTTGTAAATCCACTCAAGCAACTCAAAGTCATGGAAAATAGATTATAATATTGTAATAATAAATCTTTTTGTAGCCATTCAGAAAAACTGACAATCATCCATACACCGTTTTTAGGTTACTCCGATTCATTAGTTTTCTCAAGTAACAGACTTGAGTATCTCAAGATTCCACGATAATAGTTTGGTTCATCTTTATGCTATAACAAGAGTGCTTCTCTCGATTTTTTATTAGCTGTTAAAGATTGGGATTGATGAATTGTATTGTGTCATAGGGTCCAATCACTTTCACTAACCGTAATTTTTTGGGCAGTCCGTTGAAAATTGTATGTGAAGTTTCATTTATTTGTGATGAAGAAGGTCCATATGGTGAACACCAAGCAACATAGTCATCCAAATCGAGATTCCCGGGAAGAGTATTAGAAACAATAGTCTCTAAGAAATCATGTGAAGTGTTTTTATCATGTCCAATACTCTTGTAAGTGAAAGTCGGAAATAAATCAATTTCATCATTCCAACAATCTATCAAGTTATAAGTGATTGATAAACGTCTCAAATTAGTAACACCCGATTGGAATTTCAAATCTATTGTATTTGTGACAGATTCAGAAATATATAAATTCTCCAAATTGTTGGGTAATAATAAGGGACATTCAACCGTAGTTAATAACCGTATATGCCTCAAAGTTAGCGTTTTTAAATACTTCAACTGTTGAAATGAAATATTTAAAATTGGAGACATTGTTGAAACACAATGTAGATATAATTTTTCAACATACTCTGGAATTTTAAAGCTCTTGAAATTTAGAATAGTATCTATCGATATTAAAGTAACAATTTTACAATTCGGTGGTAGAACTAAATTTAATGGATTTGCATTAGCTTGTAAATAAAACTCATTTAAGTAGGATCCTGCCTCAAATATAACATTTTGAATTGTTTTTAGTTGTCTGGTACCATATATCCTTAGATTTCTCAAACTTCTAGGAAACTGAAACTGTTCAAGTTTTCTGATTCCAGTACTATGAATGGTCAATGTAGATATCAATCTCGGGAATTCATTGTCGTTGAAACACGAAATATCTCTTAGACTAGATAGACCATAACAATTCAATTCTAATTTTCTAATCGAATCATTAACAATAATTTTATTTATATTTTCTCCATATAATTTAAAGGAATGTAAATTCGGTGGGTTGATGATGACCTGCTGCAATTCGCATGAAATATCTAAATATCTCAAATTAGTTAAATTTTCAAGTTTAGGGACGTTCGAAATGAAAGTCTTAATCTTAATCGAAACTATATTGTCGGTGAATTGTGGAAACTTTGACAACTTTGATTCAGTTGAAAAATTCTGTAGATTTTTAGCCATTAAAAGATCACAATCTAACGTTATTTTGGTACTATTTGTGAAGTCTAGAAAACTTTCCACGTTTAAGCAAGCTCCATTAAACACTATTGGAGTCGAAGGATTTATTGACCAATTTTCAATTGTTAGGGTTTCGATTCCTGGATTGACTTGGTTTCCAATACCAATGGATAAAAGAACTTTGGGAATATGCAAATGAGTTAAGATAGTCGTACTGATGTGAATATTTTGCAGATTTTCCATATTGTGTTCTTGAATCACAAATCTCAGATCTCCTATGTTAAGACTGGATAAGCTTTGACGACAGCAATCTAATAGAGATGCTATAGTACTAGTATCACTGTAGGTATTGACTACCAAAACTGTAATATTCAAACTAGAATTAATCGATGAATTCATTAAAGTCCCGAGTATAGTTAAACATTTCAATGAAGCTGGCAAACTCACCAAACTAACCCGACCTCTTGCTACGACAATTTGTCTTAATTTACTTAAACTTTGTAAATCAATTACATCCCCTGTTTCTATAAAAAGTTCTTGTAAGTTCACAAACTTAGATACTCTGGTAATATGGGATTGGTTGGCACCAACTAGGCTAAGTTTGACAATCTTGGATATCAACTGATCTCCAATCAACAGTATATCTTTGGTTGTACAATCTAGACTTTGTAAATTTCGTTGAAAATCGATTAGATTGGGAGAATTTTGGTTCAATTGAATCACAAGATCCCATTTAAGTATCTTGGCTATCTTCTCAAACTCCTTAAGGTTCACTGTATTCTCAGGAATGACTTCTTGTGTCAGTGAAGCATCGTCAAGTATTAATGGAAATGATCTTGCAGTTAGCCAACCATGAAGCCCCTGAAGCTCACGATTCCTGGTTATTGCTTGAGCAAACATAGCAATTGACTTGCAGTCAAGTTGTTCTAGTATTGTATCCCATATCTCCCTAGGCAATTGATCCATGTCAAAAGGTACTGAAAATGGGTTTCCTTGCAATGACAATAACAATTGACATTTGTAACTACAAAGATTAAATTTTAATAAAGTAAAGTCAAACACATTACTAGGACAAATCGTGTGTAACGAATTTTATTTAGCTACTTATTACTGACAACCTTTACTAGTAATTCATTTATTTAACGTAGAATCGATGAACCTGACTGGAACTGACTCAAAGAGTTGACCAATATATAAAGATCAACAGAAACGTGAAGCGTAGGTAAAATCTAACTCTTTGACTTTGACATGGTGATGTTTTACATAGCTCAACCATTTATGTTAAGCAAGATTTTAGCTAGGAGTTAAAACCTTGACAAACAGTGACAAGGAATGCAATACTACAAAGCATGTTACGAGAGGAACAAAAGTTGATTGATAGTAGATTATGAATTTCAATATTTTAATTAATTTTATCATAAATGCTTCGTAAAATCATTATAAAATCATCAATCAATATCTCGTCTTTTTCGATTATAATCACCAAATCCAACAGTCTGTAGATAATAAACAGTATAATTATGGATCATATGATCCAGGATAAGGTGTTTGTTTATTGGAGAGTACAGAAAGAAATCTGGGAGGAACCCTTTTTGATAATGGTTTAAGGAAAGGCCATAATCTGAAGATTTATGTTGTAGAAGGTTTATACTGTAGGCAATTCATCTCATGGTACGTTCATGTTGTAGAGAGTTCATATTGAGATTCATTATAAATTGTTTAGTTACAGAAATTCTCTCCACATGAGTTGTCTACAGGTGAGATGTTTATTGAAGATGCAATTTTTAAATAATTACGCTATTAGGTTTGTTTTATCCTATGATTAATATTCTTGTTTTATTCTCATTAGTATTATCGACTAGTTAATCTTATCAATTTTGGTTATTTGTTCAATTTTGGAGTGTTTTTGCAACTTTGGCGATATTGTTGCAATGTGGTAAAAAATCTGTGCTCCAAACATAAATTGCAATTGTCATTTAAGATAACTGGTTAATTAATGGATAAGAGAAACAATTTAAAATTCAATACAAATATCAAATATGTTCAGCACCAACTATGTTTGCATAAAGACTGTAATTCATTTTTATGAAAAATTTAGGAAAATATCAATCCTATATATATTTACCATCAGGAGAAATGAAGAATCGTAAATTCTACTACAGTATAGTTGTAGCGGTATAAGAAATATCCAGGTATATAGTTTTCGTGTATACCGTAGCTTTAGTGTCAGGTTTGATGTCAGCTTAGTGCCAGGTTTAATGTCAGCTTAGTGTCAGGTTTAATGTCAGTTTTAGTGTTTTTAGTGTCAGTTGAAGCTACATTATAATGCTGTTTTGTCATTATGGAATGGTAATTTAGTGCTGTTTTACTGGTCTGGTGTTTTAGAGTGATTGGCTCTGCTAAACTACAACTATATCAGTTTCCCAGTTCCACAATGCTATAGCTGATCAGTGATTGTTTCTGTGCAGTTGTAATGCTATTACTCTATTGTACTTTGTTATCTACTATTAATATTGTACAATTCACTGGTCTGATGAGGTACAACTACACTATAGTGTATCATTGTAGTTTACAATTATATAGTTGAAGTTGTCGTTGTAATTGAAATTGTATTTGTAGTTGTAGTTGTTTGTAGTTGTTTGTAGTTGTTTGTAGTTGTAGTTGTCGTTGTATCGTGGTTCTACAGTCTGCTTAACTGTGGTGCCAATTTTTCACTCGGGTGGTTAAAACTCTACCGCGAACTGGTTCTTCTCTATGAATTGGAGGGCAATCTATATTACTAGTATCGTAGCCAGGTTCTACTTTGCTACTACCAATTCTTATATTCATCCTGATGAACACTTTCAATCTTTGCAAGTGGTGAGTGCCAAGTTTCTTAATTACAATTGTCCATCACCATGGGAATTCAATCTCGACTTACCTGCTAGAAGTTTTGGTCCATTGTATGTTTTCTACGGTCCTATCTTGATATTATTGAAGTTTTTCGGTCATCCTTCTCCTTTGGTATTGTGGTACATATTTCGATTGAACTTAACCGTGATTAATTGGTTAATTACTGATTATGTTTTATACAAACTATTACCAATTAAACCAGAACGATTGAAAGCGATTTTCTTTGCTTCTACTAGTTACATTACTTTGGTTTATCAACTGCATCTATTTTCAAATTCTTTTGAAACTTCAATTTTGTTGTTGTCTATACTTATAATTAATAATTTACGTGATTCAATAGAAAATAAAAAACAAAATCAGGACAAAATTAATAATTCTTACTTATTTGCTCTTGGTTTATTGATAGGATTAGGAATTTTTAATAGAATCACTTTTTTGGTTTTTATTCTAATTCCGAGTTTTTTCATTTTCAAATATGTATTGAAAAACTGGCAAAGTTTGTTTTATATAGGATTTGGTTTTTTGTCAATTTCCGTATGCTTCATTTTAATCGATACTTATACATTTATTGGTGATTTTAATCATGGTTGGGTTTTAACTCCTCTCAACAGTTTAATTTATAATTCCTCGATTGATAATTTATCAAATCATGGTTTACATTCTTGGTATACTCATTTGCTAATAAACCTACCTATGATGTTTGGTCCAGGTCTTTTGTTCCTTTTTGGTTATGACTTTAAGAACAAATATTATAAAACTTTACCATTTTTAACATTTTTATCAGGCACTTTAATCTTATCCATTATTCCTCACCAAGAATTAAGATTTTTAATGCCTTTAGTGCCGATGGCTGTATCCTGCTTTGATTTGACTAGATTTGAAACAGATATTAATACCACCGATAAGAAAGTGGAGGAAAAGGATGGAAATAACTTAAGGAACGACGGGAATACAAGAAAACTATCTGCCAGGATTGTTAACATACTTATAAACCTTTGGTTGGCATTTAATATATTGATGTCGGTATTAATGGGTGTATTCCATCAAGGTGGAGTGATTCCAGCTTTGGATTTTATTCACCAAAATTCTTTGGGTGGTATACATATTTGGTGGAGAACTTATTCACCTCCCACTTGGATGCTAGCAGATGATTTAAATTCATTTGAGTATTTAACAATAAACAATGAATCTGAGCTGTACGAGATTTCAAATATCAAGCAAAACTTAGTCATAGACACTATGGGTTTAAATAAAAATGAATTTTCAAAATTGTTACAACTAGTTTCAGCCTTAAAGAAACCAATTTATATAATAACACCTTCTGCATCATTTAATTTAGAATTGAAAAACAGTGAATTTGAATTTGAAAGTATATATCATTACAAGTATCATTTAGATATGGATCATTTAGATTTCTCGAATTTCGAATCATTGAGACCAGGATTGGACATATATAGATTATTATAGAGTCAGAATTCATAATTAACTTAACACTTTTTACAAAATTTTAATCAATATTTAAATATGTTTATTATTATACAGATGAATTTTGAATAAAATTAAAAATCATTTATAAAATTCAAATTTATCATGTTCAGTTCCAGTTTTCACTTGAGAAGTATAAGCTTCTTCCAAATCACTTTGTAAAATCATATATCTATTTTTCCTAACAGCTCTTAACCCTGCTTCTTGCATAATAGCAGCAATAACAGCCCCCGACAATGGATCATTTCTTAAAATCAAAGAATCTAAATCAGCTTCTGGGGCTAAAGACATTTTTGATGCAATTGTAGAAAAAATCAATCTTCTTTCTCTTCTATCTTTCAATGAAGGGAATTCAATTTTTCTATCTAATCTACCTGGTCTCAATAAGGCAGGATCTAAAGTATCAGCTCTATTAGTTGCCATTATAACTTTGACAGATGTTGATTGATCAAAACCATCCATTTGATTTAATAATTCTAATAAAATACGTTGAACTTCTCTATCGGCACCAGTTTGGGCGTCGAACCGTTTTGTGGCAATAGCATCAATTTCATCGATAAAAATAATTGATGGAGCATTTTCTCTAGCTAATCGGAAAACATCTCTAACCATTCTTGGTCCTTCCCCTAAATATTTTTGAACAAATTCAGAACCATTAATTCTAATAAATGAAGCTGTAGTAGAATTTGCAACTGCTTTAACCAACATTGTTTTCCCCGTACCAGGAGGACCATATAATAATACCCCTCTTGGAGGATCAATACCAATTTGGGAATATAAATCTCCTTGAGTTAAAGGTAATTCTACAGCTTCTCTGATTTCTTGTTTTTGCATATCCAAGCCACCCACATCAGCATAAGTAACATCGGGTTTCTCATTATCACCAACTATTGAAATTGAAGAGTCAGCTTCAGGGGGTAAAATGTCAACCAACGCATTGGAGTGACGATGCAAGGCAACAGATGATGATGGCTTCAATAATTCTCGATCCAATGTAGATAAAATCCTTACTACATAATTCGATCCCGTTGTAGATGAAACAATCCCGGTGTTATCATCAATTGGTTCTAAAAATTGTCCAATGACCAACGGTACCGACTTTATCCTTTTCACTTCTTCTTGTGCTCGTACTAATTCTCGTTTAAGATGACGTTGTTCATCCTTAATATATTCTTCTTGTAATTGTAATAAATCTAATTCCTTTTGCAATTTCTTCAACTTTAAATATACATCAGAATTATCATCTTGACCATTATTTAACTTGTTCTTATTGCTAAAAGGAATTAAATTGGCAGCACTCTCAACAACAACCAGTTCGTCTCCCATAGTCCTCTATTATTCACTATTCTTCAACCACTACCGTTTATAACAGTGGCAACCTTTTTCGTTAACTTTTGAAACTATACACGAAAAATAAAAATGGTAGCGCCAATCTATAATGTATATTATATAAAATTAGATAGTATTTATAATACATATATATATGGATATCATGATTTGTAGTAGATGGTGATAATACTGCCTAGACCACCGCCTAAGAATGTGAAAAATGCAGTGATAAATGCAAGTTCTGACTTTTGAATTTGTATTTCATGGATCAGGGAATCAACAAATGCGTAGTAGTTTGATACAATTGTAGATGTAAGTCGATTCCAGGTATTATTAAGTTTATTCCAAGTATTATTGAGTAATTGTAATAAATTTAAAGGCAAAGAATGCGGAGATTGAATGGGGGACAGATTTTCAAGTAATTCTTCTTCATGGATTTGTATTTGATCAACACTAGCTTCATTTTCGTTAACAGTTGATAGTACTTCAGACGAATCATCATGAGTTGAATCATTTAAACTAACCATAGCACCCGCAAAATCTTTAATTTCTTCAATTACAGGATCAATTGCATCAGAGTTATTTTCAAACTCCTCCATTACTGGATCAATGATTTTCCTATCATTCTGAGATATACCTACCAAAGTCTCTTTAACTTGTTGCTCGAAAGCATTGACTAATCTTCTTCTCTTCCACGGCTCAACAAAAAAAGTAGCAATGATGAATAGTAGTAAATTTGCTCCCATTATCATCCATGTACCCCAAGTCGACGCTTGCCTAATTTTATCAGACCATATCTGTTCCTCGTGATACCTGGTTAAGATCAGTTGAGTTAATTTTAATTGAATACCATCAACTTTCAGTTCTGCTTCATTTAATGCTTTTTGAGCTTCATTTTCTCGTAATTCATTGGTATGATCATTACGATACAATTCAGTAAATCGTTCTAAATCATTAGAATTCCAATCATGTTTTCTTGTTAATAATTCATTTACTTCACGTTGAGATTTAGATCTAGTATGGATTGCTTCATTATAAGCTTTCTTAGCTTTCTTCACATCCGATTTTGATTGCTTCAATTCATTTTCTAATTTTTCAATTGAATTTTTTAACTTTTCAATTGCTGAGTAACCAGTAACGTCGTTTAAAACTCTTGTAGCTTTTAAAATTGTTTCTTGAAATGATTCTAAACTCGATGTAATCTTTTTGCTTAATTCACTCTTACGCTTTTCTTTTTGTGAAGGTAAATCATCAATTTCTCTATGAATTTGCCTGTTTATTTTTTCATCGATTTGGGGAAATTTATCACCAGGTATTAATGATGCAGAAGTTGCTAAAACATTCATTGAACCTTCCAAATTATTTTCGTCACTAATTTTGGTTTTTTCAATTGTTTCTTGCTCTATTGTACTATGATTTTCTCGGTGTCGAATCGTTTTAAGGTCTTTATGCTGAATTTTAGCAGATAATGTCGAGTCTTTTGGTTTGAAATCATGAGTTACTGTTTGTTCAATATATGACGTTAGTTCTGACGGTTTTTCGGTTTGCTTACGTTCCTTACCTGAATCCGGTTCTTTGATCTCGAGCTCATTCAGTCCTTTATCTATATCTGGTTGCTGGGAACTGCCAGAACCATTCAGAGGTTTTTCATCTTTCTCTCCCAACCCGGTTGCGTGCTTTTCATGTATTTTATCTTCTGAATCTATTTCTTTTGAATGTTCAAGTTTTTTTGAATCATTCTTTTTTGAATCATTCAGTTCGGGACTATTATCTGATTTCTGGTTGTCGTCTTCTTCTTTTCCTTGTTTTTCTTCTCCTTCTTCGTCTTCCTTTTCCAAGTCTTCTTCTGCTTGTAGTTTCTTTAATTCCTCTTGTAGCTTCAATTTTCTGATACTCTTTTCTTCTCTAGTCAATTGGTCTTGATCTTTCTGGTACTTGCTGTTGTTCAATTGCCAATTGTCTTTTGCCCGATTCGATTGATACCTGACACTATAGGCAAGCTTGATAAATGGTACAGTACATGTTTTATTACTCAAAGATCGAATAACCACCGTTCTAAACATCAATTACCAATTTATTGACATTAATTATTTACCAACCTACTAAAGAAATTTCGAGCGCAAATTAATTTTTCACTATACGAAATTCATAGAGCATGAATTTAAAACTCTTACACTCGATACAATTGAATGATAAAGGGTTTACATTAGAATAACTAAAACAAAATTTTAATGAATGGTATTTTTGTTGGAGAAAAAAGAGTAGTTTTGAAAAACATTAATTATACATTTAAATTTGAAATACTATAGATTTGTTCTTAAAAGTTAGTATCAACCAATTTTTTAGACATTCTCCAGTCTTGGGCTTCGACGTAATCTAAAACAATAATTCCAGCACCTCTTCTGAATTCTTGATCAATATTGGCATCAAGCATAGCTTCAGAAATAGCTTTTGGCCAACATTTTCTATCAAAAAAATTGGATGCTGAAGTGAAATTTAAAAATAATTTATTATCATTGTTACTAATATAATCTTCGGCCGTTTTAGAAAACTCGTTAATATATTCAATTTTTCGTGGGATGTCATCACCAGAATTGACTTCACAAAAATCTTGAACAACAAATTCATCTCTTTCATCTTTAATAGTGTTATAAGTCCAGTAAGAAGCATCAAATCCAAATTGGTTTTTCAAATTTTCATCCTTAACTCCAAATCTCCGGAAAAGTATAGCTTTACCTCTAGCATCCCCTAAAGTTGGGATACCAGGATTCAAGTACCATCTATCTTTTTGAGGATCAATGTAATTGTTCCAGATAGCTTTAGCAAATTCGTCCTGGTCATTATCCCAATCATCACTGCCTTCTTGTTTGAGTGAAACTATCACCGTTTCACTGGGGTTTTCCTGTAAAAATTTGTACACTTCATCTAAAGCATCCAGTAACTTTAATGGGAATGGAATTTTCACGGGAAATTTTCCATGAATAACTTGTAATTCCTGGTCTTTTTTCCCTCCTACTAGCATTCTCCCAACTCGAATATCCAAGAATCGAACCCCATGTTTCAATTGCTCAGTCACTGATTCTCCTTGACATTGTACTGATGGTAAAGCTGTTCTACATGCAGCCGAATTATGAGTTCCGGGGATCGAAAGTTTGGAAATCTTGGTATCGTCACCAAGTTCTCCCATCCAAGTTTGATAATTAACCATTATGTATCACAATTGATTGCTACAGATTCAATTTAGATATATTTACCTCTTACTTCTCCAAACATGGCTTCTTGGCCTTCTTTATATACTCCAGCTATATACAGGTCAGTCCCCGTCATTTTCAGATACCTGCAATGTTTAAAAAATAATTTGCCAAAACAGGATACTAATTGTGAAATGGTAATTCAAAGGATACTAAGGGGATGATTGGACAAAGTGTAAAACCGGTTATTTGAAATTAACTGAAATTTGTTGAAAATAAATAAAGGGTTTTTATCCGATATTTATTTGTTTTCCTGCATCAATATGCACAATTACCGTTTCCATGTTAAAAATTAACTCAAGATAAAAATAGTTGAAACTTTCAAAAGCCGAGATTTTCAATAATCCACATAAAGATGTTTTCAGATAACGTGAACCCTCTTTAGGATGAAGTTCATTGATCTTTACCAACAGTGTTACATAATGGATTTGTCCTGTTTGAATAACCTTTAAACAACGTTATAATAGATCTCGCTAGACCTGGAGTTTCCCATACCAAAAGTCCCATTTTCATTCAGTTTAAAAGGAATTATCTTCCCTTTTATTACTCATTATCATAAATTTAGTAAACTCCTGGCAAATGCAATTAAATTAGTCGTTGATTTTTCAGACTTAAAAAATCACCCATGCATTCAGTCTTGAAAAAGGGATTGTAGCCCCCTAATAGCCAGTTTGAAAAATCACCCATGCATTCAGTCTTGAAAAAAGATGGTAGCCTCCTAATAGCCATTTCATTGGTGAGTTAATGAATGATTTGCCGTTCTATACTGTCAACATTCAGGATAGGGCCATGTCTGATACTGTTTATCTGGGTACTGAGGGTAGACAATAAATGAGTTTTCAAGCAAAATTTTCTCAACCGTAGTAGCACTACTAGTTGAATTACATCTCTAAGCCAGATTTTTAAATACCAATGTAAAATTAACAAAAACAATATTGAGCTGAAAAGTGTAATTGATTTGAATGTCGACTAGAAATTTAAGCTACCTCTCAATTATTACAATTGAGGACCATGGGTCCATAATTTATAAATTTTGTGTATTACTTTCTATCAGCAACAATAGTAAATAATTAATTCAATTTCATCCACTGATTTATGTTTGATCAAAATCTCATAATAAGTACGAAAATTTGCCAAAGAAAAATAAGTGTAACAAAAACGTGTGTACGACTGACCCTTTCCCCGAAAATAACTAAACCTCTATCTTCCAAATATTCTGGAAGCCAATAAAGAATGAATCTTCCAATCATGTATGCTGTCGTTCTGAACGCATGCCAATACCATCTATTTCGATTTTGAATGTACAATTTTAAAACATTTTCATGAATTGAATTAAGCTGGCACAGATAAGTCATCCCTCCAATTATGGCACTACTAGCCAAAACAACGCCAGACCCGTAAACCACTACTTCATTAATTCTCATATTCTCTATCTATCTCTTATCAATAAATAAATTGGTATGCAATTTCTTTTATTTGTGTCTTTGTAAATTTTGCAACAATAAATGTACCACATTTTTAAAACTGCATACAACGTGATACATACCAAAATGGCAAATCTATATTAAACTGTTGGAATAAAAACTGGAAAAGAATCCTCCAACACATAGTGATTTGACACTAGAACCTTTTGGTTCCTTTCAATTTCCTTCTGAACTTCCAAGTTCTCAAAATAGAGTACCATTTTAAGCCCACCCACCTCGTCAACGGACCATACAAGTAATAATAAAATTATAATTACCAAACATTCCAAGGCTTTTGAGATTTGCTTATCATGGTCATTTCAATTAGCGAGTAGTATTCTCAAAGTTATTTCATGTATGGTTAATTTCATATAGTCAATAGATCTTGATATAGTCTGGGTGATCTTGTTATCTTGACTCTATTTCAAATAAATTTGTAATCATCGGGATCGGGAATAGCATTTTCGTTAATACATGCGTCAATAAAAGATTCCATCACCATATGGGGAATTTTCGTAAAACCATTCTCTTTAAATTCGATATTTTCACTTATATGATGACTGATTGAGTTACATTGTGATAAAATTTTGTTACGATATAGTGAATTTTCTTCATTAGGAATTACTATGTATGACGCCTCTAGAAAATTCGTCGTAAATAGCCCTCCAAACCGGTTAATTCGGTCCTGAACTTTGGAGGCATACAAGCTAGGTTTTTTGTTATCAATCGTAACCACAAAAAATTTTGTATTTAGGAATAAATATCTTAATGGGGTCGTTAAATCTTGCGATACTAATTGCCATCTGTATTCCTTCAATTCTTGTGACTCAAGCTTAACAAACTTATTATCGGGTAAATCTTCAAATTTCATATGTATAACAAAACTATCGCCATACTTATCTAAGTTGTGACAAAAATTTTCAACATTACTAGATTTGAATATAAATTGAGGTTCTAATTGTAGTATTGAATTGTGATTAATACACTCAAATATGAAATTTGGCTTAATTAAATCAAATCCTTTATCAAAATATCCTTTGCATGTAGGGATCTCTTTTTCAGTAATTATTATTGTTTGTAAACTACTTGACATATCTAACCCAAGCTTAATATGTCCGCCATACTTTTTGATTAAATTGGATAGTTCTTGTATTGTAATCCTGTCACCATTATTCATATGTTCACTAGCAATGATGAAATTGAAATTTTTGAATAATTGTGATTTAATTTTAATCTTTTTTTGGGGTACAATGAACGAACCTTGGTTCAATTTTCGACGTTTGGAATTCGTTTTCTGACTGTTGTCAAGATTTTGGGAATATTTCTCTTTCATAAGTCGATAATCACTTAATGTTGTAGCATCGTCTATCGATTTATCTTCTCGGATAGCTCGACAGTATAGATTGTGTAATGTGGTTCCAACGGCATACGTTGTTTCAACCTGACTATCAATAGCTCGTGCTTTGATTTCTAAAATCACAGAATCTTTAGGATCTATCCAAAAATTGGGCTTTTTAGTGCCAAATTTTATTAAGTTTGTAGGAGGTGGGTTCTTTGAATCATATTTCACCCATTTTCCAAACGTTATTCTGTCGATTTTATCAAAATCGTCGACTGTGAAACCATTCGCAACAGTACAGAAGCTTTGAAATACTCCATTTTCATCTTGCAATCCACAAATATATGAATTTTTAATTGCTGGTATTTTCCCAATTACACATAAATCCAAATTTTCACCGAACTTTTCAAGATATTCTGGTTTTACTTTAACCCATTGATGATTTCTATGACTAATGAAGTATTTCAGTTGAATATGTTTCACTAAAATTCCTTCACTTCTTGAAGAAACTACTTTTTTAATTGCTTCTTGCAAATCATTTATATTTGAAGCATATATTGCTGGTAAAATTTCAAACCTATGTGGCACTGGTTTGATAATTTTTTGCAAAATATTTCTTCTAAAAAAGAGTGGATGATTAGTTAAATTCACTCCATTTAGATGTAAAATATCAAACACCAAAAAGTATGGATATGCTGATTGTTGTTCATATTGGTCAATTGTAGTATATTGTCTAACTGCTTCTTGTATAGCTGATGATTTCAAAGTACCAAAAGGTAGGACGACATTACGTTTATAGTCCCAAGCTACCATCTCACCGTCTAATATCACAGAATCAACATTATTCGGAAATGCATTTCCAAGATATTTTGTTAAAGAACCAATCTCGAAATTTTCTCCATAAAGAAACGAATAATCTTTCAATCTTCTTGAGTAAAATTTAAAGAATTTTCCCTTCTTATGCAATACCATTCGATCACCATCCATTTTCTCTTCAATTATAAATTTTTGATTTAAATTTAAATCATTGAATTGTTTTTGAAATTTAGAATCCATAGGTGATAATTGTTGCATTTGTTTTACAAGATTTGGATAATTTTTAACAATTTTGTGAGCTAGTTGGGGTAAAAATGGTAAAGTTGGCTGAATTACCAATTGTTTTTCATCTAATCTTTTTTTTGGATCAATTAGATAATTGAAAGTTTTCTGTAAGTTATTACAAACTTGAAATAGACGATAAGCATCTGGATGCCAATAATTGAAAAAAGCTGCTTCAAAATTACCTAAAATAGTTTTTTTCAAAATGATATGTAAAATCCATTTAATTTCTTCAATAGATAGTTTATTGAAAACTGGTTTTAATAAATTGATTTGATCATCTAGATGGGTCGTTTCCACCAAATCGTCCAAAACCTTATTGATGATAGAAACATTAAGACTCGATTCTTGAGATAAGTTCGAATCATCATTTTGATCGCCAACTAACCTTCTGTTAGCAATAATTCTTGCTGCTCTTAAAGGTAAATCTCGTAAATTTTTGGCATCAATACTAAATCTTTTTGATTTATTATAATTCAATTTCCAGTTGTACAACACTTGATAATCATCCGATTGCTTAGGTATTCGATACATTTTCACAATCAATCTAGCTAGTGTAGTTTCTCGAATAAAATATAATCGTCTTGCCTTATCGGGGAAAATCAACCGGGAGCAGGGAAAGATATCCTCACCTATATGAGTCTTGAAAGAATTGATGAACGATTGAATGATCCATCTTTTCTTCTCTGAAATATTAGCAAATTGATTCAAGTTATCTTTATTAACAGCAACTAGTTTATTGAAAAGTTCAGTTACCAAGAACGTGAAAGGAGGGTCTTGCAAGTTCTTAGGATGATCTACATGGTCGAGGAATGACATACACACAAGTCAAATAACCAAGAAAAGCAACTGTAGCTCAAATTAAAGAATCAGTAGTTTAAATTCGGTAGTCCCAGGTTTCCTACCAATCTCAGTGCGTCTTGTTCAATGTTAGTGCCATGTCAATTGGAGAATGCTTTGGTTAACCCAACATAAAAAATTGATACAAGGACATTGGTTTTAAGCTTAATACAATTTATTTAGTCTTTAATCTGTATATATGGTAATTTCCAGTAAAAATGAGCTCCAAAAGCAAAAAATAACTAGTGAAAATCATGCAAAACTAACAAAAATCACCGCAAAAAAAAAAAAGAAACAGATAGTTTTGAATTAATAATAGGAAACAATAAAAGATTTGTAACTAATCAGAAAAGATCAAAAAGTATTTTCTTAAATGTTCAAAATTATTTAATTTTCAATAAAGGTTTTTGACAATGTTGAAATCGCACTTACAAAATTAACACATTTCTAACCGAAAAGTATGAGGGAAGCATCAGGAAAGCATCAGGAAAGCATGTTTTAAACTTGCAATTGATACAATATGACTAGATTCAGTATCAATAATTGAAAAAGCAAAAAAAAGGTAAGTTAAAATTGAATCTTGGTGGAAGTGAAATGAATTTCTTGATTAAATAAGAATTATTATGTAATAGTCTTTTATGATAAAACTTTTAATATGTAATATGATAAACCTTTTTATATTTAATACTCTTTTATGATACTACTATTAATATTTAAACTCTTTTACGATAATAATACTTAATTTATCACTATGCTTTGAATTCTGATTCAATTAATTAGAACGAGTAATTAAAGTTACGAAGCAAAAACGGATATTTCCGTACATCCCAACAATATGGTAATAGTAGCTTTAAAAAGTAATAGAGATTAAAAGAAAAAAAAAGTAAGGAAATATTGAAAATAAAAAGTATGTTTCTGTTATTCTTTTTTATGCCTATAAGTGTAGTTTCAATTCAATCTAGGTGATTCCACTACAACCCAACACAGATATGTTTTTTTGAACCCAGTATTTAGTACACCTCTACTGAAAAAAACATATAAATTAAATTGGAAACTTTTTGTATAAGATTATGGCTTCTATAAAAGGGGTTTTTGCATATTTACTATCATATACACTTGATATCAAATTGTAAAAAAAAAAAAAAAAAAATATTAATAATAATAATAATAATAATAATAATAATAATAATAAGAATAATAATCCCTTTTGTTTGTCTACTGTTTTGATTGAAATGTTTAAAACAAAACTGAAATATATGATTGTTTTCGATATTGATTTATCATGAATGGAATTCTAAATGTTTCCGATCTATTAAATCTTCACGTTTACAATCTTGAATAAAATCTAAATATTTTCGATCTTGAAGAATCTTTGATTTTTATATTACATAAGTCTATTTCTGATTTTAAATTGATTTTTAATTGATTTTTAATTGATTTTTCAAGATTTTTCAAGATTTTTTTTTTTTCTTGAATTTCTTCTTGAGAGCTCTTTCTTACATTTAATCTTTAAGTCTATTCAACTCTTTACTGATACTTTTCAACTCTGACTTCATCGAAAACTTAATCTTTTTGCACTATTTGGCGTTTATTGAAAAATCGCGTGTTCCAAGTGCAGGACACGCTACTGGAAGATAATTTAGTACTTAGCCTGGAACTAGTAAAAGGTGAACAAGATACTATTCGACAATCTGTATTGGAGAATAGGGGTTAGGATAGTGTTGAGTAATTTAATTTGCTAGAGAATATCTACCTGAACATATTGTCACTTGTTTCATTATGGAAAATCCCGATAGTATTGAAGATTTACTTTTGAATGATAATTTTTATTGTGGTCCTGGTGAAGATTCAACCGATAATAAAAATCATATTCAAAACTTGAAAAAATCAATTACAAAGTCACCCCTGATATCATGCTTATCAACCGAGAAGACTAGTTCAATGAAAATATCTCCTTCAATGAAACAGTTGGAATCAATATTGAATGAAAAGCATAATAATCAACCTAAATCCCAGAAAATCATAAATGAACAAGTGCTAGAAGAAGAAGAAGAAGAAGAAGAAGAAGAAAAATCAAAACCAGAAAAACCAGAAAAACCAGAAAAACCAGAAAAAGAACTTGATGAAAGTGTTGTTCAAGGCAAAGGTCAAGGCAAAGGAAAATATGATGAAGATGATGATAAAGAGAATCGAAATCAAAAATTTGATGTTGTAAATCATAAAAAACCCGATACTTTTACATCTAAAAAGCCAATTTATCTATCAAATCCTTCACTTCAAAGTTTTGAAACTGCAAAATCTCATGAATCCTTTGATAATTCAATCACCCCAAAGAATAAAGGCTCTATTCCTACAAAATCAAAACCAAATTCCAAAATTTCCTTTGGAAATGAGTTTGGATTCAACTCAAATTCAACCATTAATGACCACAATGACCATAATGTAGATTTTTCTACCGAGGACAAGTTTTTACCAAAAAAAATTGATCTGGTTGACTCTAATGGAAGCACCCTTAACCACTCAAGCAATAGTGGAACTAAAATTGAATTACAAAAACCCTCAACTAAAAATAATCATGATCATATCCTTCATTCAGATATCACAAAAATCGATAATATTGGTAATGAAAGTTTTTCACTTGATTCTAAAAAGCAGTCAAAAATAAAAAATTCAGGCTTTCACGATTCATCACAAACATCAAATCAGTTACAACCGAAAGTGTCAACAGATTCTGGAAAACCGAACACGTTTAAGTCTATGTTAGATGAAGCTGAAGCAACTCTGGGGAAAGCCCCAATCCTGAATTCAAATACCACCTTGAATTCTAAACCTAAACAAAAGTCTATTGTTTCTAACAAGTCTTCATCTTTTCTGGTTACTAATAAAAGGGACTCTACTGAATCGAAGCCTCGAAGTTTTTCTCCTCATATTCGTTCGAATTCTACATTTTCGTTGAAACCACTGCATCTTGACGATCCAACAAATACAAAACTACGTCAACGTTCAAGTACTCTTGGTGATATCTCCAAGTTGAATGATGCCTCGTTCGATAAACCGATCGACAAGAAAAGGTTTTCATTCAGAGCTTTATTCAAATCAAAGTCAAAATCTTATGGCTTAACCGATGAATCATCTAATTTGAAAGATTCTTCCTCCGCAAACTCGAAGCCGGCCAATAAATCATTTTCTTCTCCAAATATTTCTAAATTAGCTGAACCTGTTGGTTTGAAACCAAAAGAACCTGAACGGCCAAGTTCAAAGTCAAAGAAGTCATCAGAAAGCTTATTTAACCGTTTCAAGAAAACAAAATCCAACGATAATATTGCTAATATGATTGATGGTAAATCAAAGAAAACTTCAGATGGTAAAAACGTGCTTGATAAAGACAATAAAAAAGATGAAAAAGAAAAACTGATCAAAACTATTTCAAGTGATAATGCCAGCATAACAAGTAAAGCGCAATCTAAGAGAGCCGAAAGACCAAATATAGCATTACCAACTAAACACAGTTCGAAAGTTTCACCACGAAATAATGGAAGCAACAGTAGTAAGAGCTCTTCCTCAACTTCAAAACAGAAGTTTTCTTTGATCGGTGATTCAGTCAATACACCAACTACCCCAGCGACTAAAAGATCTAGTACGCATAAATATTCGCATCGTATGAATGATGACGACTCTTTGGGTCGGAATATTAAACCAGGTATCATTGATAATGATATTGATGATGATGAAATTGACGATGGTGAGATTGATGACGACGATGATGATACTTATGATGACAATTCATATCACAAGGGTTTGCATAATGAGCATGTAAATGAATATCAATACGATACTAAAAATTTAACTGCATATCCACCCAAAAAATTAGTGAACAAGCGATTCGATGAAGAAATTCTGATTGCCACTCCATACCATTCAGACTTCGGTTCCCCTTTCAAGGTTGAATACAGAGGTAGTCCATCTGAATCGCCAAGCAAATCAGTCCATGAAGTTAGAAGCAGTGAAGTTTTGAATGCTCATGACAACCTAGCTAACTTGAGTATTGATGACTCAATTAGTCTTGCACCACCATTTTCTAAGGCTAAAAAATCTGATGATAAGCAAGATCAATTATTGGGTGAAGCGTTGTTTCCCAAATCCTTAAGCGCACAAGAAGTTGAAAGTATTGTTTCCTTGGAAAGGTCAAGATCCATGAGATCAATCAAGTCCAACAAAAGATCATCATATGTGAATTATAATGGTAGTGATGAGAATATTATAAAGTATACCGGTCCTCCACCATCATCCCCAACACCCAGCGGAAGTATAAGACGCTCAGGAAGTATTTTGAAAAATTCCGCTTCTAGAAGTAACCTTGATGAAGAATTGTTGTTTAATGATTCAATCGATAAAAAACTCGAAGATTTGAGTTTTACTACTTTACCACTTTCTTCACTGAGAATACAGAGTCCAAAAAGAGTAAAACCTGATGGGCCAACCGAGGAAAACAACTACACCGATTTAATTGAATTCACGGATTTTATTGATGCTGATTGTTTGAGTTTCTCAAATTCTGTTTCATCGACACCAAGAGGAACAATCAGTAACCCAAATTCTCCAAGATTGAATGTTGATCCTACAAACAGTGAACCAGTTAGTCCAGTACAAATTACATATAGTTTAGTTGATAACCAAGGTCAGGAGATCGATTATGAGCAGGATTTGTCAAATCATGACTCAGATCTTCGACCAAATTCTCCTATAACTAATTCTAGCCAATTCACAGATGAATCAAAATCTTCCCCAAAATATGACACAAAGTTTAATAAGAAAAATCATGATATATCTACATCTCCTATATTGAACAGTGCATTGTTGCAATCAAAAATCTCACCTGTACTAGAAGACAATGGGCGAAGTGCTTTTAATAATAGACCAATATCAATGTCTTTTAGAGGAACCACAGGTCCATCTTTTGGTAGCTCTTTAGCTCAGCATCATTTAAGAAGTACCGATTCGCATCAATCATTTAATATATCCATTGATGATGACACTGACTATTCAGGTAATGGAGTAGGAGGGGGTTTTGGTTCATCTGATGAAGAAGATAATGTCTCCGATGTTGAATCTTTCTCTTATAAAGAGAATCATAGTAAACCCCTCAACTATGCAAGTCCTGCTTCGATAAAAAGGTTTGAATCATTAGAATCCTCACCAAATTCTTTACCAAAACCACTTAATAAGTCATTTATTAGTTCAATTCCCAGTGTTGCTTCTAACTCATCATCACCAAGATCATTCAGTTCAATGATTTCCAGAAAATGGAAAAAAACTTCTAGTGGGAATGCAAATTCTAAAAGTCCAGTAGCACCACATTTTACTCCTCCACCACCAGTCAAAAATGGTGTCCGATTTTCCTCGAGAATTATATTGTATGATACATACAATGGTGACGAATATGATAGACATCCAGATACAGGGACATGTAATCAATTAACGCCATTATTGGCCCAGCAGATTAAAGATGAATTAAATACATTCAAAAGTGAAATGGAGATTCATAGAGAATCCCAACAATTCACTCACTTTTTTTGATATAAAGCTTACAAAGCTTACATAGTAAGATTTTTCAATTGCATTTTCTACTTTTCAACTTTGCATAATAGTTTTTATAATATATAATGAAAAACGGTTAAATTTCAGACATATTTATTTATTCAATTAACTAAATACTTGTTATATTCAAGCTCATTTCTTTGCTTGCTGCTCAGCATGTGTGGTATGAGCTGATTGGAAGATTTGATTCAATACTTGATAATCATTTCTATCTATAATAGCAACTACTTTCTCAGGTGTTTGCATTATAACAACCACATATTCATTATTTCTGAAATCTAAACAAGTGGTTGATGCCCACGAAGCAACATCGTAGTCCCGTAAGCTTATTGTAGGTGGTGATCCGTTCACAAATGGTGGATAGTCCGACATTGTTCAACTTGGTAGTAAACAGTTTGATGCGATGAGCTTTTTCCAGTGTGGGTCTACTGAAAAATTATACAGAAACATTGTTGTTGCTAAGAATGGGGGAGATGACGAATGAAACTATAGTTCTTCCAGGTCAATACATCACACCAGCGTACAAGGTTGATGATAAGTCCCAGCAAATCGAAAAGTTCTTACTGGGGAAAGGAACAACATTAACATATATTGACATCGATAATCAGAATATACCAGTGATACTGGCAACAGTGATTGGAAGGGTATTGATACGAGAATTGAAGAATGAAGTGGTCACAGAAGATGAAGGTGACAATGACTCTAGTACTAAAAAGAAGGCAAATATTAAAAACTACATGGTTTTTGTGATTTCACAGTCTAATTCGTATATTGACTTTGAACGAGAATTGAATAGTAATGATGCTGAAAATACCAATATAAGTATTAATTTACCAAAGGAGAATGATATTGTTTTGGTAAGAATTACTAAAATTACTGCTAGACAGGCATATTGTGAGATACTATCGGTAGAAGGATTTGGTAATGTCATTAGTGATTCGGGCCTTGGTGTTAACGGGGAATCTGCCCATGTATCTGTTCCATATGGTGGTGGTTCTCAGAGTTTGAGTAATCATCAATCAATTGCATCTAGTCAATCTACTTCTTTAGGAGCTATTGCTCGAGATTTGGGTGAAAGTTTCAAAGGTATCATAAGATCACAAGATGTACGATCTACAGACAGGGATAAAGTTAAAATCATTGAAAGCTTCAAACCTGGTGATATTGTAAGAGCCATTATCATTTCGTTAGGTGATGGATCTAATTATTATTTAAGTACTGCAAAAAATGACTTAGGTGTAGTATTTGCTAAAAGTGAAGGCGGAAGTGGTGATTCAATGTTCCCAATAGATTGGCAACATATGATCGATAAAACTACTGGAACAATCGAATTAAGAAAATGTGCCAAACCATTTACTGATTAAGGATATATATATGATACTTATTCAACTTTTGTCATAATGCTTAGAAACAATTTACCATTATGGAGACAAAGAGGGAAAATTAAAATTCACTTGTTGCATGGAAACAGTGCATATGATTATAAAGAATACACATACAATAAGCTAAATTCTAACAAAGATTAAAAATATTAATTTACTTTAACTAATCTATGTACACAATCTATTCTAAAATGCCAAAAAACAATTCTCTATGTTGCTTCATCAGTTTTCAAATCAACTTTATCTAAGTCTTCGGTAATCTGATTAACATTATCACTTGTACTTTTTGTAACACTCGTATCAGTAGGATTACTAGTTTCAGACTCCAATTCTCGTCTTAAATAAACTTCTGATAAACCGATTTTACCACCTAATCTCTCAAAGTTGTCTAAGTAACGTTTTCTCATTTCTGTTGCAATTTCAATCATTTTTGGCCAGTATTGTTTATGATCGTAGTCGAAATTCACATCACCACCAAAATCACAATCTAATTGAGCAGTAGGAACATAATTTACAAAAGGTTGATCGAAAACAAGTTTTTCTCTCGTAAGAGGATCAATGAAAGGGTGGATTATTTTAAGAAAAGTCCAACCTAAAAATGGAATATTTGTAAGTAATGCTTTACCTAATCTTTCGGGATAATGAGTTTGTAAAATATGTAACACTTGTCTACCAATGTTTATTGGTGGGATTTTTCCATTCTCAGTGCCAATAGGATGAGCTTTAAAATCAATTAATAAAGCTAGAGAATCTTGACCTGATGGCATAAAATCAATTACTCGCTCTAACATATAAACCAAGTGTTGAACTTGACGTTGGGAAGTTTTGGTATTTTGACGCCCTGGCTTCAAGTAAAGACAAGGTCTAGCATCATTATCGTAACCCAAAATGACTTCCTTACCAGTTTCATTCTCAACAGAACAAAGGTCACCATTTACAAGATTATCTTGTTCGAAAGCACCTGAAATTCCAAATTCTCGTCTCCAAGCTAAAGTTAGCTCTATTCTTGAAATACAATCCTTGACTACCCACTTTGTAGCTCGTAAATATCTTAAAAAACATTCACGGGTCAACCATGATTTTTCAATATTTGTTAATCCAGATTGATAAATTTTTTTTTTGAAATCATCTTCAGACTTTGCTATTTGAACATCATTTTCGGTGAAATGCTTCAATACCAACTGATATTTTTCCGATTGTTCTGGGTTTAAATCGATGGTTTTTGGAACCTTTGATTGCAAAGACGGCTGACAAAATGGAATATACCTTACCTCCGAATCATCTTTTTCACAAATACTAGTAGATGAACTAGTAGATGGAGATTTCCGTATCAACTTAGAGAACATTATCGTATACTATTATTTATCCACTATGTCCAAAGGTTTATTTATTTATTCCAAAATGACTTATAATTGATATCTAAAATCAAATTTTAACTCCGAGTTTTATCCGTGCCGGTATAACTAAAAAAAAAAAAAAAATTTAAAATGAAATATTGCAATCAACCCTGATAAACTCCATCTTGGTCTACCATCTGGCTTGCACTTGCTCTATATTTGCTTATTGATTCCAGGTTATTTGACCTAGGTTGTTAAAATGTAGGCTTCTATATATACTTCGGAACTAAGTCCTAAACGAGGTTTTCCGTTGCTATGTCCGAGCCGTACCATGTTAATTTTTACATCATAGACAGAAACATGATAATATTCAAGAATATTGACAAGAAATACAGATATATGTTTCGATAATCACCTAGCAGATAACAAACACAAAGCACAGTACTATTCCATGTAGAGTCTACTTTTGGTGGCGGGGGGAAAATGCACACTAGTGCAGTTTTATGCCATACATAGTGAACAAACTACAAATGGCAATAGCCAAGGATTATTACAGTAGTGACATCATTGTTAACTTATACTATCACACGATGGATACACCATAACATAAGTGGTAGTGAGATTCTTTTCATAGTATCAATGCAATCGCAAATAGGCTCTTAACAGTGATCCATAATAATAATATTATGATTATGATTATTAATAGCATAGCAGGCTTGCTGTAATTATTATTGTTGGAGAATGAAAGTGATGGTTTTTTTTTTATGAAAATTTTTATTAATTAGGTACCAAACACTAGTTTCAAGCAACCAGCCTCTATTCACAATCATATATAATAAACCTCACCTGTGTAAATTGTAATTGCAAAGTAATCACTTCTCTAAATTCAAAACTTCAAATTTTTTGTAACACATTTCTTGACGTTATTTATGACAATATCACGTGATATTGTCGTTTAATTTTGTAGATGGATTATTGTGAGTAGAATGATAGTGGTAATAGTTTAGTATAGATAACGCTAGTATGAAAGAAGGTAGTAGTAGGCTCTATCGCTTAGATGAGATAGCCATGCACAAGCTACTACTTAATATAAGTCAAATTCACGATATCGGAACTACTCCTCCTCATTTATTAGTACCAATTTTTACAAAGATGACATCTAAACAGTTAGATGCATTAGAACAGAAGCAACCTTTGATTAAGAAATACCTGGATTCGGCTTGGAAACTATTAATTACTAAAGATTTTCCAAATTATCATTTTGAAAATAGTAAATTACTGACTGGGAATTATAAATCACTATATTTCAAGTATTCTGATGATATGAATAAATTTAAGCTGGATTCAATAACTAGATTA
This sequence comes from Suzukiozyma pseudoglaebosa, assembly GCA_030705115.1. NCBI lineage: Eukaryota > Fungi > Ascomycota > Pichiomycetes > Serinales > Debaryomycetaceae > Suzukiozyma > Suzukiozyma pseudoglaebosa. The sequence continues at coordinate 183,052 of JANIWI010000007.1, forward strand.
AGGAAAATTAATGAAAATTTACAAAATTCAAAATCAAAAATCATTGTGTTGCCTAATTTAAGAGAACCGATAAGAAAATCATCAAGAAATCCTATTCCTTATCGAGCAAATTCATTTGTCGATAAAGTCAAGCAAGATCTTTTGTTCAAAAACAAATTAGTTTACAGTAAACCATATAATCAAGATTTTCAACTAAATCAATTTTCTCCAAATAACAATCGAAGATATCCAAAAAATGGGTCAAGACAACTTGGCAAGCCTACCCCAAGTACACTACACCCATCAAGCAATCATTCCTCACGACCCATAAAATCAATGTTAAAATCTGCCCCTAATAAACCGCCTCAAAGATTTACAGATAGGTTCACGATGAAATCGAATCAAGTAACTTCTAAGCAAGTTGAACCAACCACTCCTGCTGGCGCATTAACAAGACCTTCTTTTTCTGGAACTGCTATAGAATCCACTTTGGGAGTTGCTGAGAACGTAACTTTGTCCAAAACTTCTACAGTCGCTGCTACATCCGCTAATTCTTCAAATAAATCAATAGCTGAGCCAGTCTCACCTATCAAAAATAAAAGAAAATTACCTTCAATTTTCTTACCAAATAAACGACAGTTGGCTAAACCAATCACTAAAAGAAGACCATCGAAGGAACCTTCTTTAAGTTCGTCCGATAAACCAACGATATTGAAACCGATAAAGTCGTCTATTTTTCGATAAAGTTTTTCAATTTCAATAAAACATTAACTTAAGCACCAGTCTTTTCAAATAATATGAAAAAACTGGATGGATTATTTGATGTTTCTGCATTCTTTTTTATTTCGTGGATTTATTAATGGGTAATAGTTGTATTTATAGGGGTATTTATAGATAATATAAACATTTACAATGAATTTAATAACTGTATCTCTGTTCGAAAATGATTTTTTTTATTCATCGGCTTTACCAAATCCATATATACTCTATAAGCCGAAATTTCAAATTCCTATATTACAAATGCACAAGCTTTCTACTTCTTCAATTTTTTAAGCAATCTCCCTGAAGATGTTGAATTTAATCTTTTCTTATAAATTGTAGTATCAGTTTTTTTAACACTTTCTAAATCGTTGTTGATTAAAACATCAGCATTTGTATTATCATTATCTATCTGAACCGTTTGTTTCCAAGATCTTATTCTTAATCTTCCAGATACTAAAACTTTTTCTGGATTTAATGTGACTGTAGCTTTTGATCTACTAGAATCTAACCCCAAAGTTTTCAACAAATTTAGTATATCAAAAGAGTTTCTCGCGTGCAAAGGTTGTTGAGCTCCTGAAGATACTATCAACCCTTTCGATCTTGAAGCTCGTATTAGTTGTAAGGCATTATTAAAGAAATTCTTTCGACTTAATTGACCTACAGACGATAATTGTAAAGCTTCACTATAAGCAGCAGGGCCAGCAATCATGGGACCATAACACATTTCAAATTTGATTCCCTTTTCAATGGCACTACCGACAGTCTTATGTTTTAAAAAAAATGACATTCTTGTCCCCATCGGTAACGTTATCATATCAATATCCAAGTTTGTAGTACATAAAATCAACGCTCTTTCATTCAAAGGCATTATTGATATCAAATCAAATGCATTTTGTAGCCTAGTTATTCCTTGACATTGACCAGGATCATTAACTACTATGGTCAATCTAGTATATAATTTCAAACCAGAAAATTTGCTGAACTCTTGCCTTAGCCATTGGATATCGATTGGATTTATATCTTGAGGACTTTGAGTCGGAATCTTCACATTTTCATTGATTGTGAAATTAATAGCTATATGGGTATACCCTAAACTAAACAAGGTAGCAATAGTATTTTTAAGATTAACCAACTGTTTTTCATTGGGCTTGGCTTGGTAGTTGTTTACGGGCCACGGAACATTCAAATCAAATAGCATGTTGCCACTAAACCCAGATTACTAACAAACTCCAACTAAACCTTCGTCGGTAACTATGAAGGCGTTGGCCGCGCGATGAGCATTGGCCACCGCCATCATCACCATACAAGTATAAAGTCAACCACCAACGCCAGATAGAGGCCTATAGAGCTAGGGAAGACAGCTGATATAAAGACACTAACATGACAGAGGTCGGAGGTTCTAATTTATTTATTGATAAGTCCAAAAAACCAAAAGATGATCATGGTATAATTGATGTAGGTAAGAATTGTTCTAAATGTCATCAATTGGACTTTTTACCGTTTACGTGTGAGTTCTGTAAGAAGACATATTGCTCAAATCATCGAACCCTAGATCAGCATGATTGTGTTGGCAAAGCCAAATTCAATAATCAACATATCGCAACTGAAACTTATGAACCCAGTTTACCGCTGGCACAATCATTATTCCCCGATAGAAATGCTGCTAAGGTCAAGTTAGATAATGAAATCAAGAATTCAAAACCAAAACTGACGAATATTTTACAAACTCAATTTAGAGTTGGTGATTTTGCTACCCCAAATGCATTTAGTAAATTCAATAAATTTTTGAAAATCCAACATAATAAATCAGCAAAGTCAATGAGCAAAATATTCGGTATAAAGCTCTCTTCATCGTCATCTTCTTCTTCTTCTTCGACTAAGAATAAAATTGTCGAACTATCATTATTGAAAAAACTGGCAAAAGGTGATTCAAAAATTCAACCATCAGATCGAATTTATATATGGACTTTATATATAAAAGCAACCTCAGATGATGATTTTGGCAAGATAAATGTTGAAAATGACAGAATCCCAATATTTATATCGAAAAATTGGCCAGTAGGAAGGGCATTGGATTCTATAGCTGATTTATTGAAAGTTGGGAATTATAACAATTCTACTAATGATTCAACAGAAAGATTGAATGTGTTTAAAACAATTGATGATCAACCAAAATTAATAGAAACGAACGAGAGGTGCTCAAAAGCTTTTACCAATAATGACATCATATATCTAGTGAAAGGTAGTATAGTATAAGTAATGATTGAAACGTAAAGAAATGAATTAATTACATGTAGATTTTTAAACAAAATCATTTGATTTGTGAACTAATAATCTGCTCAAAATAGTCAATATTTTTACACCACAATAATCCAAGTGGTCTCTCAACCTCTACATCATATACAAATTTTATTTAGTTGTTTTGTATTTTATTGAATTCTTTTGCGAAACCTACCCAACAAATAGTTTGATCACAGGTGTTAAATCGTTCTATTTTGGTGCAAAAAAACCTCTTGTAGGTTCTGGATTGTATGTACAATATAATTGATCCACATCCCACAAGTAGGATTTCTGATTCCAAATTAGTTATACAAATCTATTTTTTAACTTGATATTCCTTTAAATGAATGGTTTCAAAGACAATTCTAGATTTGAATTTATTAATCAATACCCATTGATACAAAATCAACTGAAATAAGCGAAAGTAATATTTATTTCGAAGGGAAGTTGTGGTATTTTTGAATTGAATAAATTTCACTCTCCCAAATGATTCTTTTCAACACAAGTATTCAATGAGACTGAATTGGAATACACTATTTTTAACATTAGATCTGAAAATTTGCTGAACAAGACTAGGTTAATAAACGTTTATTTGCTCACCTAATTCATAATCAATCCAATTTGCAATGCAGTTTTGATCATCACCTCCAAACGTAGAAAACATTCCTGGAATACATTCATTATTGTGATCCACATTAGGACAATGCTGGTAAGGCTCATGAAAGTATCCAATGTCTCTAAACCAATGAATTTTAGATTTGTCGGCAAATAAAGATAACCCCAATGCATGAATGGGAGCATCTCCCCATCTTTCATAATAGAAATTCCCTGTAGAATCGAGATGTTGAAAGTATTTATCATAAGCTTCAGACTTCCAAAAGTCGAACATACCAATTTCAAAATTGGACCAGAAATGACATGTAGAATAACCCGCTACTTTTGATTTATGAGGATTTTGAAGATCTTCTACTAGCCATTGGAATGCACCATTAGGATTAATATATTTGTAATTGTCATCAGTATTCAAAAATTTTAAGGTTTCTGGCCATAATGAAGGTAATGATTGTTCAATATCGTAAAGTGCCATAGTGAATCCATAAATTTTACCGGTACCTTCTAGGTATTTGAAAACGTCATATTTGATATCAGTAAAAAGTTTAACATTTGGTTCTAGTCTCCAATAGTATTTATAGTTTTGTAATTCTGGTACTTTATAAAAGTTTCCTGAAAAAAATCGACACATATTATGATAGCTTGCCTTTCTAGCGTAAACCACATTTTCTTTAACTAAATAATCTTGGCCTTCTTTTTCACGTTGTGGATCGATGAAATCGGGTTTATTCCATAATTCAGGAGATACAACCACAAAACTCATTTCAGCTTTACTATATTTTTTAACATGGTTAATAAAATTTTCCGAGAAAGGTTTATCGTTAATAAAAGTATACGGGTACTGAAAATCTCGATTAAAATGTGATTCCATATCTTCAATAGAATTGGCTATTTGATATCTGTCTTGATTTCTTACTAAACACAAAATTGTAGCTGACGATCGATTGTAACTTTCAAGATCTTGAGGTGGTCTAATCGATTCTATATCAAAATCCTTGGGTTCACTTATCTTTTTATTATTCAAAATATCATATGTCTTCTTATTTCGTTTAACAACTTCCTCGGGCGTTCCTGATTTTTGCTTTAAATTCAAATACTTAAACTCAACTTTACCTTTAGCTATCCGATACCCCAATTGATTCAACGTAAGTGTACCTGATCTGGTCAAATCAAACATTTTATCATGATAATATCCAATCCCAAACATCACTAACACCGTAAGTAGACATAAAACCGGCCATTTTCTTCGCCCAAACCGATGTTTCAATCCAAACATCACCAATATTCACCTGTGGTACCACCCTAACTCACCAAATAGTCCACAAGCCCGTCTGTTCAATAAATCTTTTGCTGTGGAACTAAGGTTGCAAAATTGGCTTTGCCTATACTTGTGCTTATATGCACACGGGCCTAGAATTTGTTAAGGTGAATAGTGAAATATTGCAAAAACCAGTTTGTTTTAGTTATGGTAGGTCTTGTGAAGAGACCTGGGCTATCATTGTTGGCTAGTAGTATTATCAGATGTGGTTTCATACATCGAGTTGCTTTTTATTCGCTTCCGCCCAAAAATACAACGTTGGCCAAGTTTAGCTTCCCCATTGCGTCTCATAATGTGAAGCAGGTGTATCAACAGTTGGACAGTTTGTTGAATGACAGTAGTAAGAAGGTGGTATTGAATGGTCAGTTAAATAGAAAACCAAGAATTCGAGCTAGCAAAAGTTTTGCTGAGCTAAGAGATGAAAATGGAGATTTGGTTCAGTTATACATGACACCCGAAGTTACTAAATCGGAATTTTTTGATGTTTTGAAGAGTAGTATGAGTGAAGACTCGGTGAGTGTTAGTGGATATGTTCAATTGAAGCAGCAGAAACAAGGAGAAACTCAAAATAATCAGTGGGAATTGGTGGTTGAAAATTATCAAATCTTGAATTCTTCAAATTTAGATGCTGCAAGATTAGATAAATTAAAACATACAGCTCCTAAAGATATCCCAGCTCAATTTCGATATTTACAATTAAGAACCCGTGAGTATCAAGCTGGATTGAAATTAAGAAGTAATGCAGCAAATTTGATTCGTACCATTTTTCTCAACCATAATTTCTTAGAAATTGAAACTCCTTTGTTATTTAAATCAACTCCTGAAGGTGCTCGAGAATTTTTAGTACCTACAAGACAAGCTAACAAATTTTATGCTTTACCTCAATCTCCTCAGCAATATAAACAATTACTAATGTGTTCGGGTTTTACTCGTTATTTTCAAATTGCAAAATGTTTCAGAGATGAGGATTTAAGAGCCGATAGACAACCGGAGTTTACTCAGATTGATATGGAAATGAGCTTTGTTAATAATTCAAATCAAGTATGTGTCGTTGTTGAAGATTTGATTCACAATGTATGGAACCAAGTCGCCAAAAAGCCAACTTTCAAGGTGAATGATCAGGGCTATTTACAAACGGTTGAATTTAGTAGCGATCAAAAGAATAATAAGATTCATTTTAGTAAATTGAAATATGCTGATGCTCTTGCAAACTATGGTATAGATAAACCCGATTTACGATCAAATTTGAAGTTTGAAGATTTATCTCAGTTCTTTTCACCAGTAAAGAATCTGAAAACTTTTCCAATTATAGAAATTTGTGTATTAAGAAAAGCATTTGATCCCACTCAAAAATACAAACTAAACTCGATTTTAACTGATTCAAAAAACTATTCTAAAAGGAAGCCTTATGTTTTGGCTATTAAAACGAAGGATGATGCTTTCAATTGGTATGAAACCTTTGTTGAAAAGGGTGTAATAGTAAAGAAACCAAATTTTAATAATGAGCTTTTGAATGAAGTGCTAGGTTTACATCCTGGTGATATAATTGCATTCTCTACCCGTGGTGAGTTACCATATGAGAATCCTACTCCTTTAGGTAAGTTCAGACAGTTAGCAATTGCTGAATTTCCCAACCGTTGGAAAAGGCCAATGATTGATCCTAAAACTAATGAATTAACTGAAAATTATAATTCGTCTGAAGTATTTGTTGGTTCTTGGGTTGTGGACTTTCCGCTATTCAATCCAGTAGATGTTTCTACAGAATTGGATACTGAGTTTCCAGTTTATGACTTTGAACAATTCGAGTCAACCCATCACCCATTCACTATGGCAAAAATTGAAGATTATGATTTACTCGCTACTGATCCATTGAAAGTTAGAGGAGAGCATTATGATCTAGTAATCAATGGTGTTGAAGTTGGTGGAGGGTCCAGAAGAATTCACGATCCAGCATTACAAACTTATGTATTTGAGCATATTCTAAAAATTAAGAACTATGATGAGTTATTTGGCCACTTATTACATGCCTTAAGTATGGGATGTCCACCACATGCGGGATTAGCTTTAGGATTCGATCGTCTTTGCGCAATGCTTCTAGGAAGTAGTAGTATTCGTGATGTAATTGCATTCCCAAAAGATAAGTCTGGCTCCGACCCAGTAGTTGAAAGTCCTACAGGAATAAACCAACAGATTTTGAATGATTACAAAATCTCAGTCAAAGACAATTAGCTAGATATAATTTCAAATTACCCTTGTATATATTTTAATGCCTATTTACTTATAAAATAAATTAATCACGTCTACGACCTCTCACTTTTTGCTTTTTAGAATCCTGAACAAAACCATCTTTATCATCATACTGGCGCTTACCTTCTTTTTCTTCTCTAATTCTTCTTTCTTCGGCCACTTTCTCCATTTTTAATTCAATTGGCTTTTTCGCTCTCTTTAACTCACCTCCTTCAGTTTCTCCGTAGTATGCAGCATCTTGCTGTTTTATCAATGCTTTCCAATCGTATTTCTTTCTGGAAAATAATTCCATACCCCAATTTTTCCATACCAATCTACCATACGTACTCTCTTTTACTTTATGAGAATCGCTAGCTAATTCCGTTGCAATTTTATCCTTATACATTGGTAACAACACCGTAAACTCCCACAATTGATCCACGATGTGAGATCCATATGAATTACAAGCTAAACTGACAATCTTATTTTGAAAAACATTTAAAAGTCTTTTTCTAAGAATTTGAGTTTGCTTGGGTTCTCCTTCAGAATAAGGAATTACAACCAATGCACTTTGTACAACGTGAGAAAACACACCATGAAAACACATTTGAATGAATCTATCAACCGGCAAAGCCAAAAAATTTAACCAAACACAAATCACAAATTTAAAATCATATTCCATTAGTTTTTCTAAAAATAAAGACCTTCTTCTTTCTTCTGCAGTTGGCCAGTCATCCTTAGTATTCCCTAATGTTGAACTTGCTAATTGTAAAACGTTTTCAAGAAATTCTGATGAAGTGTCTAACTCTGGAGCTCTATAATTATAATTGGGTGCTAGTTTAGTGAATAATTGTTTAATTAATTCATCTCTTCTGTAATTATTCCTAGAAATGGATGCATCAATTACTTTTTGTGCTAAATCTAAATTTTGATTTTCAGAAATTGATATTAAATTTGTTAATTCTGGAATAATTTGATCAAGCATAAATTCAACCTCAGCAGGCTTCAATTTAAATAATAGTGCCTGAATAATATAAACCCCACTATTTGATCTTCTTGAAAGTTTTAAAACACGATCTTTCATATACAAATTGTAGAGTCTCTCAATATACTTGAGTCTGACACCATCATTTTTCACACATGATTCTAATAAATGAGAACCAACAGGGTCAGATAGCAAATACTCCACAAATCCTTCTTCTTGTGGGTTCTTATCTTCGCTATCCTTACAAAAAAGAAGGTGCCAAAAAGACCTTTCTCTATCAACCTTACCTTCAACTTGAAGAATCAATTGTAACACTGGGGAAGCAACTTTGTTAATTGCAAGCTCTCTGATTTTCTTTTGCTCTTGATTCTTACCAAGAGCTACACAGATATCTTTTAATTGAGTTTTGAATGAATTTGGAATTTGGAATGCCTTATTGAAATCGTCATTATCTTTAATTTCAATCATTTTACGTGCAATTTTCGATTTTTTGGATCTTAAAGTAGAATTTGATACAGTAGTTGAAGGCAATTCTTTACCAGCTGTAATCAAAATCAAAAGTCTTAATACGTGGGATGCATATTGGTGATCAATCATAGTTTTCAATTGAGGCTTGAACTCGTCAAACATTTTAATCATTAATGATTCCATCAGCACTTGTGGTTCATCGTTTTCTTCAGCTTCTTCAGGATCAATTTCTTCAATTCCATTCAAAATTTCTTTTTCAATTAAAGCTGAACATCTTACTAATAAAGTTTCTAAAACATGTGATGAATACTTGTGTTGAGATAATGCAATAAAATGACCTAAAAATTGATCAAAAATATTTTTCAATTGTCTATCACTAGCAAATAATACTAACCTTTCCATTAATTTTGAACAGATTTGATTTGTCACTAATTTTAATTCTTTCCCACGAGCTTCTTCAAGAACAGATCGAATAAAACCCTGCCTTTCTTCATCACTATCAAAAGCATTAACGTTCAATGTAGATTCTGCTTGCTTGAAATATTCCAATTCATTCGAATCTACTAAACCAAAAAATACTGAATTTGGTTGTTGTTTGTTATCTTCGAGGTTTTCTTCATCATTGGTTTCTGGTTTTGGTACAAAATCAAATGGCTCTTTCTTAGATTCCTTGGCTTGAGCTCTTCTACCTCTAACTTTAGATTTATTCTCACTCATCTCTATAATATATTCAGTCAACCATGCCCGATGCTCATCTTTCAATTTTCAATATTGAAATAAATTCCTGTATATAAACTTTTCATTATAAAGATTCTTTAACTACAGGTAACAACCTGTGAAGATTTGTTGAATGATTGTGTACAAGACGCAATTGCCTGGATTATTAGTAGCAAATGATCAAATAGTATTTGAGCAAAATATAGGGTATCATTTTTGGAATTTTATTTGATGATCTAGAGTTAAAAAAAAATGGAGTTTGAGCAAAAAAATTATGTAGGTAACAAATTTGCTTTACCACTTAATTGATCTAAATATCGACCCTTTCTTAATGAATCAATCTCTATCAAAGTTTGTAAATGACGCTTCGTTTCATCGGATAATAAATCTTTAGGATTTGTACTTTTCGTTTTACATTTTATTATTAAACATTTTAAAAAAACAATGGTTTTTAAACACCAACAATTATCTTGTTTATAGATATGATCTTCTTTTTCTAGCTCATTCAATTCTTCAACCACTTGTAATTGATCGTTTAATAAATCCAAATAGGTTTGTTCGCTTGAATTATTGATCAAGTCATCAACAAAAAAACTATTGGTCAACAACCAATAAAGGTATAACCAAATTGAAGTGTCTTCTGGATCCATATACATTCCAGTTTTGATCAACTCTAATTCGTGAACCAATATAGTGTAAGGACGTTTGAACACTTCATATGTAGAAATATGGTTTTCAGGGATATTATTGTTTAAATTTTGAAATAATTGATAAATTTTGGGAATTAATTTACTTCTATTATGCCATGCTGAAAAATTTGATAAATTTGAATTAATTTTTGATGTAGTATAATCAAATTCTTTAACATTAATATCTAATAAAGCCAAAGATTGCGATGATACGTCATCATTATTTATTGGTTTGACTGAATTTTCAATATTTTCCACCACAAATCGTCTATATTGCCAGCCATGAAAGTTACGAGGATCCAGTTCGAGTAATTTATTAACAATAGCAAATTCATATTTCCAGTCTACTCGATTAATAGCAACCAATTCGAACAAACACCACCTCCTATGATTCCATATCCAATAGCATTTGGGATACCGTTTCAATAATGACAAAACCAACAACAAATCTTCAGTTAGTAAAGTTTGATTGTCATCTAAATTATCACTAAACAAATCGAGCATAATTTCTCGACGAAAGTTCCATCCAGTATAAAATTCGGGATTCTTGGTTAAAATCTTAGTTGTTTGTTCAAATGCTTGTCGTGAATGATCATTATTATCTCTTAATTTGAAAATATTATCGAGTAGTTGACGGTAATTGATGATTTTGACCCGATCTTTCTCGATTTTTGCTTGTTTTGCAGCTTGAGACAAGTTCTGCCTCTTAATACCATGTTCCTGTCTGTGTTAGTCGTCGTTCTACCTGCTTTTGCTTCCAGTTATACATACCATTCTTAAAAAGAATGCGTTGACTAAGATTTTTGTTAACAGATCAAATTGTGAGGGAGGTGAAATTTGGTTATAAAATCAGCAAATTTATACAATCATCAATCAATGTCACCAATTGAAGGTCAATCTTCCGGGAAGTTGTTGCTCAAGGGTTCTTCGAAGGTAGTAGCTGACTATTTTGAATTTGCCATCAATTCGATCCTTTTCCAACGAGGGATCTATCCTCAGGAAGATTTTATTACCGTGAAGAAGTATGGATTGCAGATGTTATTGAGCAACGATGACGATGTTCGGGACTACATTCAGCAGATTATGAAGCAAATCAAAAAATGGATATACGGTAAACGGATTTACAAGCTTGTGGTGGTGATAGTGTCAAAATCATCGGGGGAAACTATTGAACGATGGGAATTTGATATAAAGATATTACAAGATGAAAACGAAGTGGAAAATAACCAGAATAGTAAGACCACAGAACAGATTCAACGTGAAATCCAATCAATTATACGACAGATCACTTCTTCTGTGACGTTTTTACCTAGTTTGGATGATGATGAATATACATTCAATGTGTTGGTATATACAGATCCAAATAACCCAAATCAAAATATCCCCCTCGAATGGTGCGATACCACCGATTTCAAATTGATCGATGGTACAGTTGAAAGTGTTGCTATGAGGAATTTCCAAACCAATATTCATGATGTTGGTACCACAGTGCAATATAAAAGAAAAGATTAGAACTGGCATTGTATAAACACAAATAAACAAACAACAGGTAAGCTTTTGAAACTACGAAAACATACAGTTTTTTTAGACTTCAGATTTGCAAACTTCTTATCATCTGTCTTGGTATAAATCGCAAGAAGTATCTAATTCAGTGGCATAAGATAAAGATAAAAGATTCTATGCTTTAATAAAAATAGCTTCGGCAGCATTTAAAAGTCATGATAATGATTAACAGCGAACAATTTAAGTGCCAGGATCATTACATCATTGGAATAACGATTTATCTTGCATTGATTAAAATAAGGTTCAGAAAATTGAAATAAAGCTTTACGCGATTGTTGATAGAGTCTTATAGCGTGTGAGGCGGGATATCATCATTTCAATTAAAATAATACTACATTGAATTAGATTTTATGCAATTTGACTTTGAATGTTATAACATTTGACTTAAAATGTTATATCATTATGGTGTATATTAGAATTATTTTGGATAATAAACATTACTTAATGTTGATGAAACAAGTAGAATTCCCAAAAAGACAATATTTATTAACACTAACTAATTCAGTTTGGTTTTCTTATTGTTAACTTCCAAATTGAATCTCTTTCTTTTATTACCCAACATAAACCGAGCACTTCCTTTGACACCAATAGAATAATCCCAATTATTCATATAATCATCTTGTTTCAATAAATCTTTAGTAGTTGATTTTTGATCAATACACTGTAAATCATTAAAATTTGATTTTAATTCCATAAATCGAAATATTTGTTCTTTACCGCTGATAGCATCAATTGGCGGCATATATTCATTTAAAATTGAAAAGTTCATTTGGTGAACGTAATAATCCAAAATATATAAGATACCTTCGTTTACTAATAATTCTGGACATTTGAAATCATCATTATCGATTTGGTCCAAAATGTCATTATAATTTATATCAGTGTCAGTAGTATCGCTAACATGATTTTCGGAATTTGTATCATTAATACTATCAGGATTGTTGGTAGGTTTGTTATATTTTGTAATAATATCGGTTGGTTTTATATTCAATGTGATTATGATGATGGCCAAAGCAATGCAATGGGGTGGAATCATGAGATATAAAGGGGTTGATAAAATATCAAAACTAATCAACCAACAATATAAACTAGACTTGTAATCTAAATTCAAGTTTTTACAAAATTGAACTACTAATTGATCTAGTGATTCATAAGAACAACCATTATTAAAATCAAATTTAATGATTTGTAATAATTTAAATTCAATCGTCATAATAGCTCGTCTTTGATTATCAAGAATGATCAGAAGATTATTTTTCCCATCATCATCAATATCACGTAATTTATTAGCAATTAATTGAATATCTCGTAATTTTTTGATACAATCTTCATTTTTTGTTGCCAAAAATAAACAAGATATAGCAACAATAAAACAATCTTTCTCTAATTCTTGAATTATTGGTTGTTGTTGAACATTTTTACACATTAATGTACTTAAAATATCTTCTTCATTTAAATCTTCAAATTTGTTGAATAAATAATATCGTTGATAATAATTCATAGTTGTAGCTAACACTCTTAATGGGAACTTGAAATGCTTGACTATTTGCATTACAAATTGAAATATTTGATGCTTTCTTTGATTATAATTCAATTTTTTCAGTTCAGGAATTGTTTTTGAATGCAAATATGATATTTCTGATTGAGTAAAATACGGCCTTGATATTTGTAATATCGATGCCTTCGCTGAGCTTGAACCACCACCATTGCTGCCGCTAGTGTGGGACATTATTAAAAGAAGTTATACTATATTAAAACATTTCATTCAACAGTTATCATCCTGCAGAAAACCCAGTCTAACAAAAGTTGGCGATGATGAACTCGACTATGAAAATGACAAAAAACACGATACAAACATGATGAAATGAGGATTATAAGAGATGTAAATGGATTATTTGAGTCTTGGAAGTTGTAGTTTCCAGTTAAAAGCTAAAAAATCCTAGTAAATTTGATCTAATAATGACAAAATAGTCTGGCAATACTAAAGAAAGTAGATTAACCCAGTAAATGAAGTATATAACAATAAGATATGTCAAGTATATCAAAGTAAATCATTTCATAAGAAAAAACTATCGAGCTGTAACGTCGCCAACAAAAAGTTGAATCATAAGAAATATTGAAAGTATGATGTAAGTAGATAAACCTAGAGTGGCCAACCAGCTATTGTATGTGAATGCTGTCACACCAGCTAGAGTACTTCAGCGTAGTTATATCATGGATAAAAGTTGAATACCATCCATGAATCAAGTAAGCAAAAATAGACTTATTATGACATGGTGAATGAGACCTGACCTGGCTTGACCCGGTGAGGCTCGAATTACTGATATATTCTTGAACTGGATGTGGTGATTGTTCTAACAAGAAATATTTTAACCAGTATAACTGGTTACAATTTGCAATTCTATATGTTGATTGGTAAATTGATTTTGATTGACGGTTTCAATATCAACTCAATCATGGAAACACATTTCGTAGAGATAAGTTGTTTGTCATCACTATCGATTTATTTGTGACAAGTTAGTTTGCATAACCACATAATGGACAGTTAGCAAGATCGAACTCTATATGAAAAACTATGACTTGGTACCAAATAGTAAGGTTAAGGAAAGCTCAATTCTAGAAAGTACCAGTTTTAGAATATATTACAACCACTTCTAGTGCAATTGGCTTAAATTACACCAGGATTTAACTTTATATTTCAATTAGGCTTCTACTACCCTCGTTTCAGTTTACAGTACAATTGGACTTGGAGTAACATTAGTCTATTCCATGGACTGGTAGTACCATTGACTTATTTTAGAGAACAATTGGATTGTAGTATTTTTATTATAGCAATTGACTTGTGGGGGTTAATTTTACTTAGGTCATGATTGTACTTATATTGAAAATGACCAACTGGATTTTGATTTTAACCCCAATTCTAGTATTTGTATATTGTTTATTTATTTTATGATTTTATCAACAAAAAAAATAATCATAAATTATAAATTATCAATTATAAATTATAATTACTATTTAATTGAAAGAAACAATATCAACCTTTATTGATTTTTTAGGAAATAATAACTTAATTTAAGGTAAGGTTAGACTAGGCTAGACTAAACTAGACTAGACTAAATTAAAGTAAAGGAAAATGTTAATTTTAATATTTTCTTTATATTTAAGCAGTGAATGATAAAGAAACCCCTAATTTGTGAACTGGTTCAGCTAATTTTAAAGCATCAAAAGAAGCACCTAAACCTAAAGTAACACCTGGTCTTAATTGTTGAGAATAAGATACAGCAGTTAAACCAGTATCGGCAATTTTACCTTTTAAGAAACTAGTTGAATCTAAAATATATTTAGTAGCAAATTCGACATTAACATTATTTGATTTAATTGAATCCCAAGTAGTTTTAGCACCAACTTCAACAAATGGAGAAACTTTATGATAATAAGCTGCTTGAAAAATTGATAAATTTGAAGTAGCGGTAGCGGCTAAAGCATAATTGAAAGTACCATAACCAACACCAACAGAATATTTATTAACTTTAGCTGAAGAGATATCATAACCTAATTCAGCACCAGCAGTAAAACCATCATGAGAAGCAACTAAATCAGCAGTAGCAATTGGACCTTTTAATAAATCAAAAAATAACCGAGCATTAATTGATTGTTGTTGATAAAAAAAGTTTAATTTAGCATTTCTAGTACCATTAGGAACAACAGTAGTATCTAATTCCCCTTTTAAACCTGGAGTTAATAATTCTGATAATTCAATTTTAGTCAGTAAAGCATTAGCATTATTCCAACCTTGAGTTAATGATAAACCAGTTGATTTATCAACATATTTAGCTTCAACAGAAGCAGCAATTGCATTATCTTTAACAGTTTTACCTTTAACGGTGAAAGTAACCCCATTTGGAGCCACGGTTTTAACATCAACAGAAGCAGTGTTTAAATGAAAGAAATCTTTAGTTAATAAATCATTAGCTGATTTTTGTAAATCAGAATAAGCAACTGGAGCCATTATATTATATCAATTACAAAAAGAAAATTAAAAAGAAAATTAAAAACAAAATTAAAAACAATTTGTTTGTAGTTCTGCAAATGATCATCAATTTATGTCGACAAAAAATATTTTTTACGTGGTTAATTTTTGTTGGATTTGATCATTCAAATTTTTTAAAATATCGACCCACAATTACCGCCACCTCCACCACCGTATCGCACCACCCACCACCGTGGACATTCATCGTTGTAGTACTATTAAACTTACAATTACCACAATATAATAATTGAATAATAAATAACAATTGATTAACAATTGATTAACAATTGAATAGCAATTGATTTAAAAATTGAATGCAATTGATTTAAAAATTATAAATAAATAAATACTTAATAAATTGCTATTCAATTGTTTGCGAAAATTACTATTCAATTATTGGTCAATTATTGATTAATTGTTATTCAATTGTTACTATGGTTCATCATGTGTTCCGCCCGGTATTGCCATTTTTTTTTTTTTTTTTTTTTTTTTTTTTTTTTTACCTCCCATGTGGTTACAATTTTAAAAAAGGAATTGACCATTTTGATTGGTTGTTGTTTACCAAAAACTTGGGGTTAAATAGGGAAAAAAACCATGGGCTACCAGTTTGTAAATATCAATCAATTGTCGCGGGTTATGTGAGGGCTAGTTTGGGTCAATGGATCCGAAGTCACCGAGGTAACTTCGGATTGTTTCAATTACAATATTAAAATTTTAATCAATAGTAATCCTTATTGTTTGTTTACTGTTGATTTATGTCAATATTGAGTAACATTCTGGATTAATGGCGTCATAACCCAGATGGTAGCGCTGTTGTAATATTTTTTTTTGTTTTTGTTTTTATTTTTGTTTTTGTTTTTAGGGGGTTAAAGCTGGGGAAGATTCTAGAATCAGATTTAAAATAAATAGCAATGGTAATTGATAATAACCATTGGCTTTTTTAGGATGTGAAGTTAATAATGTGAGAAATATGATATTGATAATAAAACGATAATACCATGGAGAGGTTACAATATCTTTTTGGATTCTATCACAACAGCCACATTGGTCTCGGTATGTACACGATTAAGTTCTAAACCCGTTGTGTTTGGTAGCCACACGTTGATTGTTTAAAATTGATCCGTTTTGATCCGATCAAGTATAAAGACAGACACCATACAGAACACCATACAGAGAAAGATTGCACTAATGTAGAATGTTCTCTTAAAGATTGCACTAATGTAGAATGTTCTCTTAAAGATTGCACTAATGTAGAATGTTCTCTTAAAGATTGCACTAATGTAGACTGTTTTCTTAAGATTAAATACCCTAGACTACTGTTATAGATTGCACTAATGTAAACTACTGTTATGGAATGTAATACTGCGATTTATAGGCTCCACTTGTTGACTGATATTGCAATATTTTTAAACTATAAATGTATTAGTTTTGTAATCTACTCACTTATCACAAACATGCTTTTTGCTATATGCTAGTATTTCCCTTTCTGTGATTATGTTATACCTTAGATATATATCTTAAACTAGTATGCCAGATATTATGCGTTTATACTTTTGTTGCTAGATCCTGACTTACTCTTCTACTGTAACCTACCTTGACCTCTACCCTTTTGCTTATTTGGTAAATATTACACCTTACAGTCTGCATCTAGAGCCTATTATCCAGTTGTGAAATCTACAATTCGATCTATTATATCAAAGTTTTATTATTTAATGCTATCTATGTCGTCCATAATCTTGCAGTACCATCAGCACCGGCACTGAATAACCATGCTTCTTTTGGATGCCAAACTAAATCCAATACCCCAATATTATTTATAACTTTATGACCAGTTAATTTTTTTAATGGAACTAATAAAGGATTGGTTAATAAATCATCATAAACTGTACCATGGAAAACATGAATCGATCCATCATCAGATCCAGAAGCAAATAGTGGTAAATTCGATTTATGAAATTTAATAATCCTAACCGCTTTTTCATGATACCTTAAAGTTTTATATGGAGTAGTTGATAAATCTAAATCGTGCCATAATACCCGTTTATCATATGATGACGCTAATAAATTATCACCTCGAGGATGAATATCAATGCACGATAATAATCTTGCCCCAGGTAATAGTTTTTTGAGTAATACTTGTTGGGATAAATCATATATTTTTATAGTCCGTTGTGAACATACAAATAATTGAGGTTTAAATGGATGAAATTTAGCATCCATAATTATTCCCTTTGACTTTTTAAATGGTGATTGTGATAAATGTTTAGATAATTGATGAATTAATACTGATGTATTTTTACTTTCTGGTGATACGGTTACAAAATAATCACCTTTTCTATGCCAGGATATCTTTTTAATAGCTTTACGACATTTTATTAATGCAGAAATCCCCATTTTACTTTGTTCACTAGTTGGGGTATACCATTTGGCAACTTCTTTTTTAACTTCAGTTGGCTCTTTTTCTTCTGATTTTTCTTCATCATTATTTTCATCAGCTTCAACATCAATATCTCCTTTCTTTTTATTACCAAATGTATCATAACCCCAACCAGATTCAATTCTTAATTTACCATTATTTTCAATGTCAAAACCAAAAATCGGTGGAACAATCAAATAAATTATTTCACCAGCAGTGACTGCTAATATACCACATTCGCTATCTGGATTCCATTCAATACAATCAATATGATCTTCATCATTTTCATTGGTATTAATAATTTCTGCTTGATATACTTGTCTTCCAGTTAGTATTTCCCATACTCTAACAGTTCCATCATCAGAACCGGTAGCTAACCATAATCCTTGAGGATCAATTGATAAGGTTCTAACTCTTCCAGTATGACCTTGATAAATAGTAGAACATTTTATTGGGAAAGGACGTAAATCTTTTGGTGAAGGTAAATCAGGAATCAAACTATCAGGATCAATATTCAATTTATTATGACGAACTCTTGGAGCAAGATAAAGATCCAAACACCTTTCAAATCTTTCTCTTACACCATCTTGATAACCAGGAACTTGACGTAAAGAAGAATATTTTTTGGGTATAAAATTTCGTTCTCTATCTTGAGGATCCATTTCTTCCCATTGTTTTCTTTCCTCTTCTGTTAACAAATATTCTTCTGGGGGGTTATAAGATTCTTCGTTTGTTGGGGGAGGTAATTTTGGTGCTCTTAAATTCATAATATGCTCATTTGGTAAATCCAGATCATCATTCCATAAATCATAATTTAATTTTTCTTCTTCTTTCTCTTGTTTAACTTGAGATGGAGGAATAATTCTACCTTCTCTTATAGCTCTAACAATCTTCATAACTCTTTTTGCTTCATGTTTTGAAGGAATAAATCTTCTTTTAGGTTCAGGAACTGCAGTTAAAGGCATGACTTCGGTTTTAGAAGTGAACCATTCAATAGTTGGTTCATATGGATTAATATTTTCATCTGTATTTTCTTGAGCTTGAATTTTACGAATTAATTCTAACTCTTCATCAGTTAATTTCAATGAAGATCCAGTATTCTGATCTAACAAACCAGTCCAACCCTCAGGTAAATCAATAGATTCCAATAATTGGTTTAACGCAGACCCTTTAGCAGGTCTCATGATTCTTTTACCATTAATATCATAACCAATGTGAGGCATTTCTTCGTAGGCTGACAATGGAACATTACCAATAGTGTTGAAATTTTCAGCATCTGAATCATCACTATCGTAAACAGGATTAATCTCAGGCTTAATTATTCTACTCGAGCCATCGGAGAATTTCGATTTATACTCTTGAGAACCATTTGACATAGTTCTTATCTTTATGTTTGATAATTTATCAGTAATATAATCTTGAGGTTCATCAGAGAAATCTTCAGAATCAACATCAGAAGGATCTTCTTCTTCACCTAAAAGATTATTCAACTCTTCCTCTGAATCTCTTTCCTCTTCTTCTTCTTCTTCTTCTTCTTCTTCTTCTTCTAATTCTTCCTCATTTTCATCGTCACTGGCATCAACATCCAACATATCGTGGACATTGAATTCTTCATCTGACGATTCTTCTTCTTGTTTTTCTTGCTTTCTCTTTTTGCCATTAGCATGAGAGTCCTGGACGCTCTTAGCTAGACTAGGTTTAACCATTTCTCGAGTGCTGGAATACGTTTCAAGTCAAACTATTGAGTAGACGGTTTTTCAGTTTTTTGCAATGGCTGCAAACATCTCATCGCACAAATTTTATATACAGTCAGTAACTAATGGAGAATAGCTTTAGTGTAATCGTGTAACTACGACTATAGACGATGATATATGGGATATGAATGGTATTAGAAAGATAAATGATATTAATCAAAAGGAATTGGCTCAAAATGTAAGTGAAAATGGATCGTGGCATTATGATTATCGTGATACTTCATATATATTCATTGGGAATTTATCAACTGACTTAGTTGAAACCGACATCATTACCATCTTTAGTCAATGGGGGGTCCCTACTCACATCAATTTGGTAAAAGACAAAGAAACCGGAAAAAGTAGAGGATTTTGCTATTTGAAATATCAAAATTATCGATCTTGTATATTGGCAGTAGATAATTTTAATGGTATTAAGATATATGGTCGAAATATTAAGGTAGATCATGTTTATTTCAAGATTCGAGAAAATCAAAAGGAAGATGATTTCTTAATTGATTACAGCAAAGCTGTCGAAGAAAGAAATCAAGAAAAGAGCCAGTTGGAATACAAAGAACCAAAATTACTTGAATATGACAAACAGGAGGATGAAGCTCGAGATCCCATGGATGATTTCAACGATGAATTTGCTGATCCGATGCAATCTTTTATCAAGGACCAGAAGCCGAAAAGACGAGATCGAGAAAAGCGAAGAAAGAGATCAAGCGACAAGGAAAGGCAGCGAAGTTCTAAGAGAGATGAAACTGAACAGTTTCGAGATCGTAGTCCTAAGAGAGATGAAACTAAACAATTTCGAGATCGTAGTCCTACGAGAGATGAAACTAAACAATTTCGAGATCAAACTACTAAGATAGATGAAACTAAACAATTTCGAGATCAAACTTCTGAAATAGATGAAACTGAACTGTTACGCAATCCAAATTGAAATTTGGACAATAATAAAGTCAATGCTGACGACTTTTAACTACGAATAAAAGCTTGAATTGGAGCCAGTTCAAAAATCTTTCAAAGATGGTACCAACTTAAATTATGACTATGTATGAAGGTAAATAAATTGGGAAATGGATTTAAAAAATTTTAAGTTAATTAAATGTGGAAATGGATTTAAGAGATTTTGAATTGTTCTATTGTTTTATATATAATACTTGATGACTATGGACTTAGCTAATCTTTTTTAACTTTGAAATTTTGATAGTAAGTTATAAATTTTGTTTTATCTTCAATTGACAAACTAACTGGATTAATTTGATTAATTTCGAAAGAATTTCGAATTTGTTTTATATCAAATTTTTGATACAAATAGATTTTAGCTTTAATATAATGATTTACAACATTGAAATTCGATAATAATAAGTAAAAATATCTCCACTTGGAAATGTAAGGAATTGGCAATGTGTAGTACGATGGATTGATTTTGACGATCATTGATTTGATTACAAAGCCATCAAATTTATAACTTTCTATATTGATAAATGGTAAAAGTCCTTTATTGTTGGTAGTTGTACCTTCCAACAAGATAAAGATCGCACGATCTTTATACTGTTGTAAATTATCAATTGGTTTACTGTTAAAACGAGGTTTAAATGTAAAATTGAATAGACTCCAAGGCGTGAGCTTGTATAATTTCCCATTTTCGTCAGGTACTAAAATGATGAACTTTGCTTTAGATATCATTTGGAAGATATAACCATCTAAAGGACTGATGTAGTTACAGAAAATTATATCACCTTCTTTGGGTAAATTCAGCAAGATACCCATCGAATTTGATCTTTTAACCCCATCAACAATTATTTGTAAATTTTTCAATCCAAATAGCGTCAACAATACAAATCTAGCTATAGCTTTCAAGGGTAATATACCATAAATCAAAATTGTTGCTAAGAAAAGTGGTAATCTGACTATGAAGACAATCATTTTTGCCAACTTTTGGTACCATGGTTGTTGAGGTGGTTGAATTGGCATAAATGGTGAAATACCAGTTGCCTTGTCCCTCCAAGTGCTGAACTTTTCCATGATATCTCTTAAACGGTTGGTTTACTATAGTAGATGAGATTTTTGAGATTGGGTGCAAAAAAATTTCATCAAAGCATGAAACCAAAGACGACGACATTTATGCTGACCAACAACTAGAGGAGGCAGAGAAGCATGGATGAAGATCCAGATTAAGAAGATAAGAAATAACATTAGATTTCATTTTTGTAAAAAAATCTGATTTTTTTACTCAAGACTTGGTCAAAGAACTATGATGATAAACATTAAAAAATTCCTAGCTCTACAATGTGGTTTCAAGGGTTTCGAATCGTGCTCTCTATATAACTAATGTAATTATCATGTATTTCTTTGATATTGTTAACAGTTGATTAAGGTTTGAACTGAAAATGATATTTGATTTGAATAATGCTTCAAACAATTAGGTTAATCTCTTCACAGAAACCAGGACAGAAGATAGAAATATATAATAAATATCATAATAATAACAAAAGCTAGTGATCACAGCATAGTAACATAGAAACTAGTGGTATGATTGATGATGACATTGCTTCAGCTCCAGATTAATTTACTCGTAGATAATACAAGTACAGACCCCCAACCTGCCAGTGGATTACTAAAAATGGAACGGTTCATAAAAACCTAACATTGCCACTGGATTACTTGCAACTAGGAAATGTTTCATGGTTGCAGCAACATTCGCCTAGTTGGTGTTTGTTTGGTTGCTAGACGGGTAGCTTGTTTCATTGCCACTACATTGATTAGTTTTCAGTTCTTACTTCATTATCACTACATAAATTAGTTTTCAGCTCTTATTTCATTGCCACTACATAAATTAGTTTTCAGCTCATGTTTCATTGTCACTGAATTGATTAGTTTTCATTTCATGTTTCATTGTCACTGAATTGATTAGTTTTCAGCTGTTGTTTCATTGCCACTACATAAATTAGTTTTCAGCTCTTATTTCATTGCCACTACATAAATTAGTTTTCAGCTCATGTTTCATTATATGATGTTTTTGATTTTTCTTTTGTTTCTTTGTCTTGAATTACATTTATTACCTCATAACTAATATACACTATACAACCTTGACTGGTTTACCCAAAAAAACCATAACAGCAATCAAGATTTTTAACTGGGATCGTAAAAATTATAATTAATTATAATTCTTGAGATTCTTTACCTGGTTTACCAGTTTTCTTAGGTAATAAGTTTTGATGAATATTTGGTAATACCCCACCTTGAGCAATAGTGACATGACCTAATAATTTATTTAATTCTTCATCATTTCTAATTGCTAATTGTAAATGTCTTGGGATAATTCTTGATTTTTTATTATCTCTAGCAGCATTACCAGCTAATTCCAAGATTTCAGCAGTTAAATATTCTAATACTGAAGTTAAATAAACTGGAGCTCCTGAACCCACTCTTTGAGCATAATTACCCTTTCTAAGTAATCTATGAACTCTACCAACTGGGAAAGTTAAACCAGCTTTTGATGATCTTGAAGTTGAAGCTTTTTCTGAACCTCCAGCTTTACCTTTACCTCCTGACATAATCACAAAAAATTTATAGAAATACTATTGAAATAATGAAATAATGAAATAATGAAATAATGAAATATATATTAATTAAATTAAATTAATATTATTATTATTATTTATACTTTTTTTTATTAAATATTAATTAAATTTTATTAAATATTAATTAAACTTTATTAAAATCAATTCCCTCTTGATTTATAGGTAATTTAATTTGTTATTTATATTGTTTTCCCCCTGTTGTCTTTTATTAAATTCAATTTTTGTTATGATTTTAGGATTTTACAGGTTAAATCAAAGTTTTTGGTAAATGCACGAAATTACAGTTTGGAAAAAGTAGACTTAATTTTACGCAATCATTCTTATTTTTACTAACGCCGCTGAAATGTCACGTAAACCCAGACGAAAATCGTTGATTACAATAAGGAGATACAGTAAATATATAAAGAATAAGAATATATATATAAATATATATATAAATAATCATAAGGATAATCATTTTTTAGGAAATAGTTTATATATTTAATTTTTTAAGACATTATGGCTCCAAAAGCTGAAAAGAAACCTGCTTCAAAAGCACCTGCTGAAAAGAAACCAGCTGCTAAAAAGACATCATCAAGTGGTGATAGTAAGAAAAGAACTAAAACTAGAAAAGAAACTTATTCATCATATATTTATAAAGTTTTAAAACAAACTCATCCTGATACTGGGATTTCTCAAAAAGCAATGTCAATTATGAATTCATTTGTTAATGATATTTTTGAAAGAATTGCTTCTGAAGCTTCAAAATTAGCTGCTTATAATAAAAAATCAACTATTTCTGCTAGGGAAATTCAAACTGCTGTTAGATTGATTTTACCAGGTGAATTAGCTAAACATGCTGTTTCAGAAGGTACAAGAGCAGTTACTAAATATTCTTCTGCAAGTAATTAGTGTATGTATATTAGGAATATATGGGAAGGTTAGGTAATTATACTGTAGACAAAATAATCAATCACCATAATAATCAATCACCATAATAATCAATCACCATAATAATCAATCACCATAATAATCAATCACCATAATAATCAATCACCAATGTAGTTTATATGATGATAATTTCAAGCTGTAGAATTCATCACCATACAAAGTCAATCACCATTGTAGTTGTATGATAATTGCCAATTTCATTTTGTCTTCTTACAAGTTGACTAAATACACATAGAGCATCATATTAATACCTAGAGCTATCATCAATTAGTGCTTTCACACTCTACTGCTTTCACACTCTACTGCTTTCACACTCTACTGCTTTCACACTCTACTGCTTTCACACTCTACTGCTTTCACACTCTACTGCTTTCACACTCTACTGCTTTCACACTCTACTGCTTTCACACTCTACTGCTTTCACACTCTATTGCTCTTATTACTTTTTATTTATTCGATTGCTATTGTGATTTCATACTTTTAGGGGTTTTAATTTTATGAGGCGAAAAAAATTGACAAAAAAACAAAAAAAAACAGGATATTCAATTGATTATGAAAATTTGCTTAATCAATGCGACTAATCCATAATCAATTTTTACTAATCATTTAATTTGATCATGTAAAAATTGAAAAGGATTAAATTTCCAAATCAATTTAAATTTTTACCTAAATTCATTTTTGAAAAATAGACACGACCAAAAACAAAAAACAAAAAGGTAGCGCCGGTTTATTTAACATTTGCTAAGAAGTTAAGCTAATGTTGATATTCTACAATATCATGTTTTACATTTTATATTTACCGTATTACTCAAATGATTATCTGTTTTTCTTTCCAATTTTGCTTCTTCTTCTTCTTCTTCTTTTAATCTAGATTGATCTTTTCTTACCAGTTATTTCTTCTTCCAATCTAGGTTCATATTTTCTTACCAGTTATTTCTCCTTTATATTCGTTGTAAATATCTTTTGTGGTTACTCTCTATATGGTTTGCTCCTTACATATTCGTTTGTCAGTCCTTGTTATATGAAAATGCCTATTAAATAAGCTCAAGTAAGATAATTTGTCAAAATCATCGCGATAATGGTTAATTACATTATCATAATCAAAATCCTTCCATTTGGGATTTTTAGCCCCATATTCTATAGCAGTAATTTCATACCACATATGATCAAAATGTCCATATTGAATCACCAATTGGATTAATGATTGGCTTTGGTTACATATCAAATTAATTAAATCTGGGATATGTTGCCAAGTTATAAAATTTAATCTCAAGAATTGCAATTGATTATCTTTAATCAGACTTAAACAATTTTTCAACAAACTAAAATCAAATTTCAAAGGTGACATTATATCTAGAGATAAATTTCTCAAATTTTCAAATTTTTCAAAATTAATTAATTGAAATCTTAAATGTAACAGTTCTACTTTTACCGGATTTATTATTGATGATAATGATAAAGTGAAAATTCCTTCAATTATTAAATTTTCAACTTCGATTGGTTTATTTATTCGATTATTAATTTTAATATGATTATTGTTTTTAATATACAACCGTTTAAATCTTGACTTGTTTAAGTTAATTTCGGTATGGACTCGAAATTTATGTCCATCAATTTCGAGATTATCAATATTACATAAATTCTTTATGTTGTTATTCAATAATTGATCAATTCGATTAATTCTCATAGTTTTTTGAATAATATTTGGAGGTTGATTACCAAGTTCTTCTTCATAATCTTCATACTTACCAATAATAATAATTTCACATTGATTTAATCGAATTTTCAAATATCTCAAAAATTCTAAATTAAATCTTGGTTTAGAAATGATTATTTGCTTGATTTTATGAATCTTATTATTACTTGCTAAAAATTTTATAAATGATTCATAATTTATACATGAAAAATGTCGATAAAATCGTAATTCACTAATCAGAGGTTCAGCCAAAACATTATGGGGTAATCGAAATCGATACAACTTCCTCAGACTTGAATCAACATAAATTCGTTTAACCAACTTTTCTTGACTATACTTACTTATCAACCTACAAGTTAATGCCATATTCATCACATCATGTTGATTCAACTGATCTATAATCAATTCAATAATCTCAATAGGTAATACAATAGGAAATTTTTTGATAGGTGCAGCAAACACAAACCGATTGTCAAAATCATAATTTGAATCTCGATTATCAAATATCTTAGGTTTTAACATCGTTTAATCATAAGCATTGAGTCAATTAAACAATTACTTAACTTTTGATTCTATAAATGACAGTTTTGTTTTGAGCCTGGAGCCATTTTTTATTTTTTATTTTTTGGTTGCGAAATTTTGAATGGCTGCAAAATGGTTGCAAAAAAACCCACAATAAGAAATATTGATTGGATTAAATTATGAATTAGTGACTTAATACCGCCATTTTCAGTTTGTAAAAAACTATTTGCTTCAACGTGGTTTCTCCAAAGTTTTTTTCCCTGTAATTTTTCCCCTTACTCTTTTGAAATATGTCTCAGAAACCATTTCAATAAAGTCTTAATTTCAATACTCAAGTCTTTGCAAAACTCAAGTCTTTGCAAAACTCAAGTCTTTGCAAAACTCAAGTCTTAATTTCAATACTCAAGTCTCAATCTAAGTATCAGTTTTAGTGGGGACGGTTATTATAATGGTTTAGATCACAACAGCAATGACATCTTTCCCAGTGTTGACTTGTTTTAATCGCTATTTGATATGAGTCGTGGTCGGTTTTAAAAATTGGTTTCACCATTTGTTGTACCTCCAACTTCAGGTTGTGCTTCGAGATACAGGCAGTAATTCAAATATTAGAACCATGTTATCAATCTAGAAACTCATATTCATAATTGCAGTAGATTTTGAATAAACCATTGCTAATTTGTTCTGCTCCTCACCATTAGTTTGATCTTACAACTAAAATTATTACTGTAGAGTCTTATGTTAATTGTGCATCTACAATGGCCAGTTTGAAGCAACTGATTTCTCGAAAGTAATTTATTTCGTTGTGGATAAGAGAGGATTATCCATGATATACTATGAGAATATGATATAATGACGTCTATGTACGAGTTTTAAAAATGGTTATTTTGACAAGTGTCTTA
Organism: Suzukiozyma pseudoglaebosa; assembly: GCA_030705115.1. Lineage (NCBI taxonomy): Eukaryota > Fungi > Ascomycota > Pichiomycetes > Serinales > Debaryomycetaceae > Suzukiozyma > Suzukiozyma pseudoglaebosa. The sequence goes on from JANIWI010000007.1 coordinate 210,470, forward strand.
TTTCGTAGGTTTCTCTTGTTCAAATTCATTTTCAAAAAATAAGAAAAGAATCAAAAACGAGAGAATATTGAATAAATGATGAATCCAATACGTATGTCTGACACCATATATCACGCAATAGAATATACAATAGTAGCAATACCAGATAATCATTTTGATCACCATATTGGATGAGCTATTGCCGAATTTTGGTAACACTTCCATACGAGTATGCTTTTCAATTAAAAATATTATGGGAATTATTGATAACATATTATGGTGAGATGAAAACGGAGTTTTCCAGTTCACAGCTAAATTATGAACAAACACAATCAATATTGGAACATTGATTGGCAAAATCCATAGCATTAGTATTAAGAATGATACATTATAGTTAAGAATATTATCATAATTCTCTTTAGTGTGATATTGATTGATCAAAATTCGCAAAACTTTGAAAGCTTGAACAATACAACATACGATGAATACAAATTGGTATGGCAAATATATGGGGATTAATAATATGACTAAAATCCCTAATAAATACCGACGATATTTCCATAGTGTTTGTGAAAATGAATTTTCGTTTCCTTCAATTTGGGGGGATAATAATATAGGAGACTCATTTTTCAATTTTTCATTATTGCTTGACCTAAAAGTTAAATATTTATTTGCTTGGATTATAATTTTACTTATTATAGCCCCAATCATCAATAATAAATAATAGCTAATATGAATTAATCCAATTCCAATAATGAAAAATATGGGTCCTATTATAAACAAAAAATCTTCTTCTAATCCCAAGTAAAATGAATTCAACTTAAAATCATGATGAGGTGATAAATTAATTTCATTTGAATCTCGTATTACAACTGGATCGATAAAGTTAAGTATACGTTGAACTGTGGGGATTTTAACCATTGGAGTTAATATTGATAACAATAAGCATATAATGGTAAAATTTCGAATACTAGTTAAACTTTGTAACCCTACTGTTAAAGGAGGATATTTCTTAGTCTTCAAATAATATCTTAATTGAGTTGTCATAACGAATAACATAATCAGAACGCATGATGCTACCAATGCTAATCTATATCTTATGATCAATAATCTTAAACTTGATAAAAAATCAATCGTAATTGAGATTTCCATAGTACCCGATTTACTACCAATATCACTCCAAATATCAATGCTCATCCCCTTATCTTTAGGGTTTGAACTTACTTTGAATGGAGTGAATGGAGCAATCCCGTGGGTACTTAATGATATCTCCTTGTGATTTCGAAGATTAATATGCCATTTTGTTTCATATGGTTCACTTGAAAATTGTCGTATAATTGGAGAAAAGCTCGAATCATCATCATCAACTTGGCTTATTTTTAACCTATAGCTAAGCAAACTACTCCATGCTCCCGGTATATGAATATTTGTTACCAAGTCAGAATAGCTTGGTACAATAACTTGTGATCCAAACAACACTAATTGGGATAAGTCACCCTTTAGTTCATATTCTTTTTTCGAGGTGATTTGACCAACTAAAAAGTCTTCGTCTGGTGAATCTATATTAAGTCTATCTGCTATAATCACGCTGTCATAACCCTTTAATGTCTCACAATCAATATCGAAAGCGTAAAATGTTGAGTGATCACCACCAAAAGAAGATTCGTCCAAAGATTCTGTACTCTGTTTAGATAATGGTACATTCCGTTGATCTTCAGTTATGTCAATACATTCAAATAACATGTTTTCATCAGAAGATGATAAATCAAATAGCTCGTGAGTGACAGTCGAATTTTCAGAACAAATCAAAATTGATGGATTGATAAATTTTGTTGCAAAAAACTCTTTCCATACTGTAAATGGTATTGCACTTATAACTGAGAATTTATAGTTTGATCTTTGTTGTGGTAACTTAAACATACTCACATGCAAGTTTTTTCTTGGTCGATTATCTCTTTGATCAATTTTTAAAAAATTTGAATCATCGAAATGAGTAATTTGATTATTATCCAATTTCAAATTAAATGTATCTTTATTAGGCTGATTAAACTTTTTATCTTGAACTGTTTCATTTTCAAAGCCTGTTAACAAATGGTCTCTAAATACTTTCATTCTTTTATCTAAAGAATAGGTTTTTGATGGTTGAGAATAATCAGCAATATTCAATAACATTAATGCCAATTTGTGTCTCAATTGAGAACACCATACGATAGCTAGATGATCTATTGGGGTCCAAACTTGTGGAATTCCAGTACTGAAAACTGTGAAACCATTCGAGGGAGGAACCAAAAAGCCCAAAGTTGTATAATCTGCAGGTAAAACATCGTCTAACATTCCTCCTGTAATTGAAATTAAAGAAATGTTCTTTAAAAGTTGATGAGCTATTTGTGAATTGTTACTAAATCCATCATACCAAAAACGATCGGTATTTGAATAAAGTTTTAAAATATCACCATCAAAAGTTAGTGGAGCGGCAGCATGAGGCGATGACAAGGTTATAATGGTATTGATACTATCGGGAGTATAATTAGGTAAAGTAACCATTACTCGAGCCACAATTCCTCCCATTGAGTGTGCCAATATTACTACTGATTTTGGAGGAACATCACTCGTTTTATATAATTGTAAAATAAACTTTATTGCTTCATTCAAATATTCTGCTTGATCTAACATAGTTCTTCCATGGAATGCTGGGTAATCTTCATTGAAATCAGCCGTAAAATAATCATAGTTTCTTGAATTAGGATTTCGTTTAATATTATCTTTAAACATTTCAAAATAAACATTAGAAGTTTCAGCAGCAATTGCTCTAACTTGACGAAATGATCCAGCATTTCCAGGTATAAATAGAATTGGGATCCCTGTGAGTCCAATTTCTCCATCATTGGATGGCAACGAATCCTGATCCTGTTCTCGATATAGATAAAGCGAATACTTGGAAGCAAATTTGCTATAAGACTCATCAAACGTTTTGATTCTAGCGTATGATGGATTCATATAACTCATTCTGCAAGTAGGCGAATCAGACCCTTCATGAGGTGTTGTTGTCGTATACAATATCAACCATAGAAAACATAACCCGAGCCATGATATGAATATAACTAAGTTCTTAGACTTGAAACTCATATGATGGATGTAGAAATATCGATGAGCCTGTCTTCTTTTGTCAAGCAACGATATTAATTGCAAACAGTCTAAAGTTTGGTTGTTTCGTTAAAACCTGGTCGCATCTTACCACCCAGTGCGATCAAATCGATGCCGATGACTTGAGCTTGAAACCAAAAACATCAACTATAGAAATTTACATAGAGAATCATTGTCAGTAAAGGTTCAAATTGTTTTGCTTAATTGGTAATTGATTTATGACTTGAAAAAAAACAATAAACTAAATAATACAAAGAAAACGAATAAAATAAACAACAAAAAAATGGTTTTTATCCAGCGTTTTTATATTAAAAGAAAACAATTTTCATTTTCATTTTGTTTGTTTGTTTACCTTAATGAAATTCTTACTTTTTTCTCCATCTTTACATCTTTCCTTGTAGGCATTGTAAACATTTTAAATACTCTTTTTCTTCTTTGGATCCAATTTTGTCTCCTTTCTCCACAGTTTAAACTGTCTCTCCTGTCTTCTTTTCGTTCTGCAAATAATATATTGTCTCCCCAGTCTCAAGACCACACATTTTCTCTCCATTCCTCGTTTCCTTTGTCGTTCTTCTAGTCATATTGTTTCTCATATTTGTCTCACTTCTTTCAGTTTACTATTTTCTTATACTCATCTCTATTTCCTTTTCTGGTCTTCCTGCTCTTCTTCTTCATCTTCGTTTTAGATAACTTACTTCTGGTTCTTGTCTTGTTTTTCTTTTTCGGTCAACTGCCTGATTCCAGCTAAGAAACCATCAATACCTTCACCTTGATAGTCATACTTCAAAGTTTGAGATAATAAATAACCAGTTCCTGAGGATTTAGTTAAAGATTCACTTAAACGGTTCAAGCTTTGATCAAAAAACCCTGACCTAACCAATTGCATAATATCATATTTTGTGGGATTTTCAATTGATTCAGGTAAATGTGATTGATACAATTGTTTGATTTCTTCATTGGATAACTCATCTAAATGTTTTTCAATCAAAGATAAACTTAAAAAATTCGATAATGAAGTTATTGGTAAATTGAAACTACTTATGTTAATATAATCATTTATTAATATACAATTATTATAATCACTATGATTATAATAAATAATTTCTAATTAGTTACTTACTTTTCCCCCTCCAGCTTCTTCAATTCTTTGCCTTGTTGTTGTTTTTGTCCCTCTTGACCTTCTTGTTGTTCTTCTTGGTCTTCTTTTTCGTCTTTTTCTTCTTGATCTTGTTCTTGTTCTTCTTCTTCTTCCACTTCTTCTTCATCTTCTTCTTCGTCATTCAATGCTATCATTTCTTCTATATCTTTAATGATCTTCATATCTTTATCAGTCAATTTATCCAATTGATCTAGATCTCCAACATCTTGAAACCAATATAAATGGTTTGCACCCGAACTCAAAAATGTCAATTTGAAAACTCTTCCAGTATCACAAGATTTGACATGCTTGAAACTGACATCACCAGGTATCAATAATAACTCGTCACTTTCTACTGTTGATAAACTACCATTCATATTATCTGGTTTGGGTGTCCATGTAAACGATAAAAAATCAGGATCATCTTGCGAAGGTTTGATTTGAATTACCCCTTTAAACGGTAATGGAGTACATTTATGAGTCTCTTCATCATATTCAACTTTACCAGCATTAAACTTGATAGATTTTGTCATATTCAATGATATTAATCGTTTTACTATTGCCACTAACTAAACTTGAAATCAAAAGATCTTGACCTTTTTACACGACCTTTTACTGGTTGCCATAGAATGAAACCAATTGGAAGATTTAATGAATTAAACGATGAATTTTCCTCCTGATGATGTTAAGTTGATAGTGAGTAATATAGCTCGGATACTAAGGAAACGAAATGAAACTTTGGCCATTTCAGAAGCTGCTTGTGGTGGGTTAATTTCTGCGTACATAGTTCTGGTACCAGGAGCATCGGATTTTTATATAGGAGGGAAGTTAGTGTATTCATTGAAACAACGATTGAAGTTATCGGGGTGGTCTGATGAAGATATTATCAATTACATGGGACCATCCGAGCAAGTTGCTTTGAAATTGGCTCGAACGACAAAATATGAGTTAGGTTCAACTTATGTATTATCTGAAACAGGGTTTGCCGGCCCTTCGGTCGATCTTCATTTGAACGATGATGACAACAACAAAGATAAAGAGAATGATAAAGAGAATGAGTTTGACAATTACAAGTCTGAATCAGATGCTGAAATAGGCACTGTGTATCTTGGATTCAGTGGTCCAAACATTCAAGTTTCCAAACAATGTAAAACTGGAAATTCCGATCGTGCTTCTAATATGACTCAGTTTGCAAAATTAGGTTTGCAATTGTTGTTGAATCAATTGGAATCTTTGGATAGTAAAGTTGAACAAACTGGACTTAATTGAGAAACTGAGGTGAAGATGAAGCAAACTGAAACTAAATCTGAATAGAACTAGATTTTCATTTAATACTAAATGTTGATTTAATTAAGAGTCTACGTTAATGAAACCTCCCTATTTATTGTGTAATTAGAATGTCTGAGATTTTATGAAATCAAACTCAAGTAGTACCCCCAAAACTGCTATCGAGATCAATGATAGTGAGACAACCTCACCACTCAAATTCATAAACATATAAAGCATGTGTTATTATCAAATACTAATACAACCTTGCTACTCAAAGTCTTAGATATAAAACTTGTGATATCATCAACTACTATTTATTCTAAACTGATGCTAAATTTAATAATGATATATATCCTTTTTTTTTAAATTTAAATCGATATTTCTATTTTTTATGGGTAGAAGTTTTGAATAAATGAAATTTATCAACTTGGTAGCTTAAACCTAGTAATGATAGGTCAATTTTTACAGCCAGCGGAGGATTATGCCTTTTACGAGGTTATATAGTACATAGAAACGAGAGGAGAACACTCACGATAGTATGATTCATGATAAAAATATTCAGTTTAGTCAATTGGTATTATCACCAAGTTACTGGTTCCATTTAAAACTAAATGTTGAATGGAGATGCATCCTACGGTTTACTATTTCAGACTAGTGGTGCTGCGGTCAATAGAGACATCTTTAGGTAAGATATCAACTTGATGTATCTAATTCCATTGCGAATAGTTCATACCACACCCAATTGGCATGTTGTACCCAATTCCATTGGCAATAGTTCATATTATATAAAATTGACTTGTTTTATTCATTTTCATTGCGAATAGTTCATATTATACAAAATTGACTTACCTTATTCGTTTACATTGCAAAAAGTCCATATTATTACAGAAAAGAGTTTTACTCGTAGTAGTTGTAATAAGATTATTTTATCAAACATCATTACAACAAATGAATTCGATAACATCGAGTCTTTTGTATTTTTTTTTTACGTATTACTAAGTGAAAAATGGATAAATAATATACAAATCAACACGATTGCATGAATCAACCATTATAGCCACTTTAATGTATTTTTCATTGCCTGTTATGATCAACTATTTTTTTGGCAACTATGAGAATCGAAATCAGGATCTTATAATAATTATAAATAATCAAAATTACAATAAATTATAGATACATAATCAAAATTTTAGATTATCATCGTATTTTAATAATTATTTATTACGTTTATTGATTGTCAATGTATAATTCTCGTAAAATACAAGCAAATTCTCATGATAAAGTGTTTCTATCACATATATTTGAGATTTACTTATATTACTAGGTTTTTTGCAAAAACAGTAACAAATAGCAAACCAGTAGCTTCAATTGAAATAGGCAATTCCATTTTCATTCGATAGTCACAGGAGCCGAATATATATGTCGATTACGATACAATAAACAACTCAGGAAGGATATACCTGTGTAAACTTGCCTCTTTGTAGTTACCTAGTATCAAGAAAAGTATGGCTGCAAAAAATTTTTTTAACCACATATACGTAATAGATCAGGTATAATGAAACAAATTGAAGAGATAAGGATGTTAGCGTGACAGATGATGGAGATAGCATACAAAGACAATTTGAAACTATCGAAGTTATACAGAGATGCAAAAGTAAACGTAAATGTAGATGCCAAGGATGGTTAGTTATAGCCAAACGACTAGAAAAAGTATAGGTGTAGTCGGACATTAAAGCACTGCAATACATTAGCAAACATAAGACTTTAAAATGGTACTCATAATCAACCATTGGAGAGTCATAGACACCAATAACTCGACATTAGTATTTGCAACCGTGAGAATTGTGATAATACAAGGCGCTATAAAACTACAAAAGAACGTTAGTATGGTAGTGTTAGTGGTAGTTGATATTAGTGTTAGTTATTATTAGTGTTAGATAATATTAGTGTTAGTGTTAGATAGTGGTTTTAGTTAGTATTAGTTTTAATTAGTCTTAGTTTTAATTAGTATTAGTTTTAATTAGTATTATTTTTAGTTAGTATAAGTTTTATTAATGTTAGTTAGTGTTAGTGTTTACCAATCTTGGTTTACTATTCACACTACAAGTGTATTTCTCAGTTTGTTCTTACGGTTGTATCTACTTCGTTACTATTGTTCTACTACTTTACTCCTTGTATTGGTTGTTTTTTATTTTTTTATATTTGTTTTTTATCAAATTTCTTTGGGTTTTTTTTGATTGTTTGTTTATAGTTGTTTGCTTTTGTTTCTTCACTAATCTTATGGTTACTATCTACAAATTCTACTAGTTTTTCAAATCTGACGATTTTTTGTTAGTTGTTTGTTTATGATTTGATTTTGAAATTACACGACGACGCCAATTTTATTGGTTTACAAATCGACATTTTTTAGTAAATCAATCAATTTTACTACCAATGTCGATTGAAGAGCCCAAATTGTTTGAGTCGAACGATATTAAGATCATCAAACGTAAACTAAATGGATATGTTGGTTTTGCTAACTTACCCAAACAATGGCATCGAAAATCGGTGAGACGAGGATTTTCATTCAATTTAATGGCGATTGGTGAAACTGGTTTAGGTAAAGCTACTTTAATAAATACTTTGTTTGATCGGGAAATCTTGACTAATGATGAACCTGTTGATGATAATATCAAAATCAAAGTTAATAATTGTGAAATTGATGAAGATGGTGTCAAATTAAAATTACAAATTATTACCGCTCCTGGATTTGGTGAATCTTTAAATAATACTGATAGTTGGAAACCTATTGTTGAAGAAATTGATCATCGTTTTGATTTATATTTGGAAGCAGAATCTAGAATCAACCGTAGTAGTATTAATGATGAAAGAATTCATGGATTATTATATTTTATTGAACCTACTGGTCATTGTTTAAAACCTCTCGATTTATTAATTATGCAAAAAATTCATAAAAAAGTTAATTTAATTCCAATTATTGCTAAATCTGATACTTTAACCCCTGAAGAAATTGAATCATTTAAAACTTCAATTTTAAATGATTTAAAATTTAATAATATTCAAATTTTTCAACCAAATAATTATGATAATGATGATGAAGAAACTTTAATTAATACCAAGAAAATTATCGATAAATTACCTTTTGCAGTAATTGGTTCAACTCATGAAGTTATTACCAGTGATGGTCGTAAAGTTAGAGGTAGAAAATATCCTTGGGGTGTTATTGAAGTTGATAATGAAGATCATAATGATTTTATCAATTTAAAACAATTATTAATTCGTAATTTTTTAGAAGATTTGAAAGATTATACTATAAATAATTTATATGAAAATTATCGGACTCAAAAACTTATCAATATGGGAATTCAACAAGATAATTCTGTTTTTAAAGAATTTGATCCTTTTGCTAAACAATTAGAAGAAAGAGCTTTACATGAAGCTAAATTAGCTAAAATGGAAGCAGAAATGAAAGCAGTATTTCAACAAAAAGTTCTGGAAAAGGAGAAAAAATTACAAAGATCGGAAGCCGATTTATTTTCAAGACATAAAGAAATGAAAGATAAATTATTAAAACAAATTCGATTATTAGAAGAGAAAAAAATTCAATTAGAAAAACAAAAATCTCTTCCTTCAGAACCTCCAGTAGTCAATACTACTCAAAAAACAAGAAAAGGATTTTTGAGATAAGAAGAAAAGATCAAAAAACGAGAAGCGGGGAGAGAGAGAGAGAAAGAGAAACACAATGAAAAAGAATTAAATCAACAGGAAATCCTCATTCAATGAATAAAACAAGACTAAAAAAGAAAAAAAAAACTTGAAAGAAAGAATCATATAAGATTTTAATATATATGAAAGTGAATGAATGTAAAAGATGAATATTGTAAAATTATGATTTTACTTAAATTTAACTATAAACTCGTAACTACAATCTCCTATCAAGTGAATGAATATGAAACTTTACTTTAGCCACTATTATGATCCAATATATAACGTAAATCAGATGTAAAAGTGTGGAAATATTAGTCACAAGAGCAAGAGATCATTGAAATCATATTTACGAAGAAACTTAAAACAAATTAAAAATAACCTTAAAATCGGAGTTTCAATAGAATATTAATCGTCGATGATGATGAAACAACTGAAACAACTATAATATTCTCAAACTTTACCCCTAATATTCTGAAACACTTATAATCTCAATAATCAATAATCCCAAACTATATACCAATTGTACTGAAACTTTCTACTTTATTGACTATTTAACCCCCCAATTTCGCTTTACCAGAAAACAATATCGATTATTGTTTAAATTTGTCATACTAAACATCCTGCTCCTATTTCACATGTCCATCATATCATTATCTACATCATGTCATTATCTAAATCATGTCATCGTCGTCGCTACCATCGCCAGCCACAAACAAAGGATACCTGCACACAGCCAGATTAGCTTATGATAAATAATTCTATAGCAATGAATTTTTTTTTATCAGTGGGTTAATAGCAACTAATTATGTCTTCAGATAGTAAACCTAAAGTCGATACTCAAGAGAAAGAAATCAAAAAAGCGGACTTTTCGTCCACAGTTAAGGTATGTCGATTGATGTGTAGATAATCACATTCAGCCAGCTTTATTTATATATAAATGATGTCAAACGACTATTTCAGTAGTGTTTTTGATGTCGATATGATCAATTGATGGGATTTGATATTGTGGAATAACAAAATGGCATCACATTGATTTAATGGGATTTTTGCATTACAGTTTACTTGATCGTAGCGGTGTCAATGTTCAAGTATGATTTGTTGATTCAATTGGATGTCATTGATCCATAATGATTTCATTGATGCAATTGATTTGTTTAATCCAAAGTGATGATAAAATATGATCCCATTGGATCAATGTGATTACATTGAATCAATGTGATCTTCCAATTTGATGGGATTTCATCTTTATTGGATTCCTTATTAATTTGATTTGATGTGATCGATATTTTTATATCTGTTTTATGTTTTTGTCAAAAAAGTATTCTTGTTAATCATTAGAAGATTTGATATCTTAGTGTGTTACTAAGTGATTTTATTTGATGGGTCTGGTTTTATCACTCATCAAGATATTTTCCGATAACAAGGGTTTTGAAAAAAAAAACATAAATCAGTATTTCCTTCCCAATTTTTAAAATATCCATCGATTGATACATTCATTTATAGATCTATTCATCTGTCTGATTTTTTTATCTCTTTAACTGTTATGTATAATTTTTTTTTAGGAATTCTGTTACTAACATCTAGACTGCTCAATTTTTTTGGTTTATTGGACAATTGATTACCTTGATTTCAATTTCATTTTATTCATTAACTTATGTTGGATTCGGGAAAGGTTATTACAAATTTTGGTATGATTTGTCATATATAGGTATTACATCAACATTTCTGATTTTAATATTCCAAATTGTTCAAAAAGTTGGAGTTAACATTTCATTAATTTTACAAGATGATAATTTTCATTATTTGGTTGTATCAGTATTATTTTTGATTTTGAGACCATATGTATTTTTACCATTAGTTCCATTTTTCATCTATTCAGTTTTCCATGTGTTAGCATATGTAAATGGATATATTTTACCAATTTTATCAATTGATACTAAACAAATTTCAACAATTTTAACTAATTTTATCAACAATAATAATTATAAATCAGTTCAAGTTGGGTCATTAATTGAATTATATTCTCTTGGTTGGTTATTTTTAAGATTAATAACTATTAGAAAAAGATCATTAATGCCATTCATAATTTATTTCGTTTTTATTAAAGTTAGATTTGAAAAAAATATCTTCACCAGAAACTATGTTAAAAGTTTTGAAATTCAAATTGATAAAATAATTAATCAATTAGAATTGCCAATTTTAAAGAATTCCTGGATTCAGTTTAAGCAAATTTTAAAACCATTAGGTAATGTTTATTTAGTAAACGATTATACTAAAGAAAAAGTCAATTAAGAAGAAAGAAGAAAAAGAAGTATCAAGAAAGAAGAAAAAGAAGTATCAAGAAAGAAGAAAAAGAAGTATCAAGAAAGAAAGAAAGCAAAGAAAGAATGTGAAAAAAAAAATCAGTTTAAATAGCAACCAGTGGAAATTGATTATTTGAATCAAAACTACAGTATTTGTTGTGTTGTGATTATGTATGGTAAATGTGTTTATAGTGAGAATTGTAATGTCCTGTAGAATTAATGCACTACCAATATGAATTAAACATGAAACTGTAGAATAAATAGAGACCCTAGGAGTAGAGCTATAGAGTAGAACTATAGAGTAGCGCTAGAGAAAGGGAGTCGAACAAGAGGGTAGAACTGTTTTGAGCAAGAAAGTAGAGTTATAGATAGATGAGCGAAAGAAAATGGTGTATTTGAGATGAATGTGGAATATAACGCAGAAAACATCAAGACATCAAATTTCAATAAAGTGAATGCAAAGGATGAGAATGGTTAGGCATGAATAATCGATTGAGCATGAATGTTTTTCAGACACAGGGTTAGATTGAAAGAAGGAGTTGAGCAAGAGGTAATTGATATTGATTTTTATTAATGGTTATTATGACGTAGTGTGATGTAGATGTAATGTAACTAATTAGAAGATATGCAGTAATCAGAGAACACCAACATGACGTAAACCATAGAGAATAGAAAAGACAATACACAACAGTGTCATAATATTACAGCAGTATCATAGTAATACAGCAGTGTCATAGTAATACAGTGCTCTAGCCTAGTATTACAGTAATTTATGAGTAGTATTAAAGTAAAAGAGTTTTATAGTAGAAGTACTATATTATAGAAGTTTCAGTTTCAGTTGTTAGTTTCAATAGTTTACCAGTTTGTCACAATTACCAATCTATAGCTTTCGTTGTTTGGTTTACAATTACCAATCTATAGCTTTCGTTGTTTGGTTTACTCATTATTGCTGATGTAAAATGCTGAACTATCGGTTAAATTGTCTACTGTCAGTTCAATTGTCTACTGTCAGTTAAATTGTCTACTGAATGTTCAATTGTCTACAGTCTATTAAATTTTCTTCTTTCTGTTAAATTGTCTACTATATTGTATGTTATTAGGTGTTATACCAAAGAATCATTTGATTTTACTACCAAAACATTCGACTACTAAAATATGAGCATCTAGATAGTTACTAAAGAGTTTCTACAGAGTTTGTAGAAAGTTTGTAGAGAGTTTCTAAAGAGTTTGTTGAAAGTTTGTAATTGATTTCTACATATCTATTTAATTGTAATTGATTCTACATATCTATTTAATTCTTATTAATTTCTACTTATTAGTTCTAGTTGTTTCTGGTTATCGGATTAATTTTTTTTTTTTTTTTCTTTAAAATTCTTTTGGTTTCTATTTGCTTCTAAAATTTTTTTTTCATTGGCAATTGTTCGAGAAGTTTCTACCCCCCCGATTTTACTATATATTAAGGACAAATTCTGATTATAATTAACATTTTTTTTAATCTAATATATAAATTATAAACAACAATGTCTAAAGCTGTTGGTATTGATTTAGGTACTACTTACTCTTGTGTAGCTCATTTTGCTAATGATAGAGTTGAAATTATTGCTAATGATCAAGGTAATAGAACTACTCCATCATTTGTTGCTTTTACTGATACTGAAAGATTAATTGGTGATGCTGCTAAAAATCAAGCTGCTATGAATCCAGCTAATACTGTTTTTGATGCTAAACGTTTAATTGGTAGAAAATTTTCTGATGCTGATGTTCAAGGTGATATTAAACATTTTCCATTTAAAGTTATTGATGATGCTGGTAAACCAAAAATTCAAGTTGAATTTAAAGGTGAAACTAAAATTTTTACTCCTGAAGAAATTTCTTCAATGATTTTAACTAAAATGAAAGAAACTGCTGAAGATTTCTTAGGTTGTAAAGTTAATGATGCTGTTGTTACCGTTCCAGCTTATTTTAATGATTCTCAAAGACAAGCTACTAAAGATGCCGGTTTAATTGCTGGTCTTAATGTTATGAGAATTATTAATGAACCAACCGCCGCCGCTATTGCTTATGGTTTAGATAAAAAAGATGAAAATGAAAAAAATGTTTTAATTTTTGATTTAGGTGGTGGTACTTTTGATGTTTCATTATTATCTATTGAAGATGGTATTTTTGAAGTTAAAGCTACTGCTGGTGATACTCATTTAGGTGGGGAAGATTTTGATAATAGATTAGTTGCTCATTTTATTCAAGAATTTAAAAGAAAAAATAAGAAAGATTTATCTACTAATCAAAGAGCTTTAAGAAGATTAAGAACTGCTTGTGAAAGAGCTAAAAGAACTTTATCTTCTTCCGCTCAAACTTCAATTGAAATTGATTCTCTTTATGAAGGTATTGATTTCTATACTTCAATTACTAGAGCTAGATTTGAAGAATTATGTCAAGATTTATTTAGATCAACTATTGATCCAGTTGAAAAAGTTTTAAAAGATGCTAAAATTGATAAATCTCAAGTTCATGAAATTGTTTTAGTTGGTGGTTCAACAAGAATTCCAAAAGTTCAAAAATTAGTTTCTGATTTCTTCAATGGTAAAGAACCAAATAGATCAATCAATCCTGATGAAGCTGTTGCTTATGGTGCTGCTGTTCAAGCTGCTATCTTATCGGGTGATACTTCTTCTAAAACTCAAGATTTATTATTATTAGATGTTGCCCCATTATCTTTAGGTATTGAAACTGCTGGTGGTATTATGACTAAATTAATTCCAAGAAATTCTACTATTCCAACTAAAAAATCAGAAACTTTCTCCACTTATGCTGATAATCAACCAGGTGTTTTAATTCAAGTTTTTGAAGGTGAACGTGCTAAAACTAAAGATAACAATTTATTAGGTAAATTCGAATTATCAGGTATTCCACCAGCTCCAAGAGGTACTCCACAAATTGAAGTCACTTTTGATATTGATGCTAATGGTATCTTAAATGTTTCTGCTTTAGAAAAAGGTACTGGTAAAACTCAACAAATTACTATTACTAATGATAAAGGTAGATTATCAAAAGAAGATATTGAAAAAATGGTTTCTGAAGCTGAAAAATATAAAGAAGAAGATGAAAAAGAAGCTGCTAGAATACAAGCTAAAAACGGTTTAGAATCTTATGCTTATTCATTAAAATCTTCATTAAATGAAGAATCTTTCAAATCTAAATTGGATGCTTCTGAAGTTGAAGAAGTTACTAAAGCTGCTGATGAAACTATTTCTTGGTTAGATTCTAATCAAACTGCTACTACTGAAGAATTCTCTGATAAACAAAAAGAATTAGAAGGTAAAGCTAACCCAATTATGGCTAAAGCTTATCAAGCTGGTGCTGCTCCAGGTGGTGCTCCAGGTGCCGCTCCAGGTGGTTTCCCAGGTGCTGGTGCTGCAGGTGCTGCTCCAGCTGATGGTCCAACTGTTGAAGAAGTTGATTAATTTTAATGAACCAAACCATTACTAGATTAATGATAGATCTCTTTTTACGGTTTCAAAACATTTTGGGTAAATTCTACTTAATATATTAATGTAATGTATATAGAGAAGAATAGAGATATAAATAAACAAATTACGATTATAAATATGAATTTAAATGTAGACAAAAAAAACAATAAAATAAAAAAAAGATAATAAAAAATCGATTTATAAATAATATTCTCTTTTTTGTTAAAAAGATGAAATTGAAGATAAAACAAACTGGCAATGTAATTGAAATCAGTTGAAAGTTCAAACCAAACGAATATAACTAAAGTATTAACAAAAATCGATGTTGTAAAGTTTACCAGTCCAATACAAAAACAAAAAAAAAAAAAATCATCAAATTGCCTTACATAATCTACACATCCAGACACCAACCAAGTACTGATTAATGTATTACTGAGAAGCTAGGTGAATGAAAGAGAGATGAGATAATACCATAAAAGGTAGTATCTAGTTGACGCTAATAAACATATGACGGAAAGTGCGGTAATAAGTCTAATGGTATCTCAAATGATAAGTGATATAAAATTTGATTATTTATAATTTTCAAAGTGAACCAATTTGATTGCCTAAATTAACTTAGAGCAATTGATAATACTAGCCAAGCAAGTCACGTATAACGTCATAATCTTGGATGTAAAGCCTATCCGTTAATGATTGATTGTGATACGTCAGTTAATAGACTAAACTCCAGATTTTGATCCAATCAAGGTTATTTCAATAAAAACTCCGTGAATCCGAAGATTATCTGGGGTTAAGTGACAAAGAAAAAATAATCGTTAGATCCTTATTTCCATTGCAAATGACAACACTACACTAGATCGCAACTACGATATCATAAGTCATATCGTATGTATCCATTACTCAACTTTGAGTCTCCAAACCATCGGGTGGTCACTATCTTTTTTTGCTTTCTTTTCATTCTGGTACTTTAGATGGCATTGGTTACAGATATTATACAAATGAATTCTCAACTATTCTATCCCGCGTTTCATGGCTATATTATACCGTACTTCCTGCAATATCTACTTTTGTATTTGGTACCACCAATGATTCCGAGCCAATAGTAATGGATCCTAGTTTAATGTGGACTGATAACCTGGATACAGCAATTAAATCCCAAAAAATTATTTTGAAAGTTAACAAAACTACATTGTCCGCGGTAAACAGCCCTATCGGATTCCTAGGTCAATCTCACACATTATCCAAAGCTATACATGTTTATATATTTATATAAATAATCGTCACTTTGCTTCGTATACATCTCAACAAAAATTATATTGGTACCAACAGGAGTGTATATAACCTAAAACCAACATTTTTATAAATTACCCATTAACTCGAGTTATAAGGTAAAAATTTATTCTTTTTGATAATTAGTGATCTAGTATGTATGAAACAATAACAGTGAGGTCAAATTTATTATTAAATTTGCAATTTGTACTCGATTGACACTGGGTTTTTTTTTTGGCTGTACAAATCTGTCAATGGTAACAAAATTGCCCCACTAATTTTTCAAAACCAAAATCATTAAAATCCGAAAATAAATCATGAAAAACTACAAAAAAAATAAGAGAAAAGTGATTGAAATTGATTATAATAGTTGATTCATTTCATATCTATTTATCTATTCATCAATTCATTTTTTTTGTTGGCGAAATTTTTAAGTTTTTATTTTTAGTTATTTATTTTATTTTATTTTTTTTGTGATTTTATTGTTATCCGAAATTTGGTAAAAATTTATATATATAGATTAGTTTTCAAAGCTTTTATACTAACGATTTTCTTGCTCTAGTTTTGAGTTTAATCTATTCATTCATGACTACTTCTCCAGTACATCAAGTTGTTCAGGAAGCGAATCATACTTCCCTTCGTCACCCTCCTAAACAATATTTTGAAAGACAACCTAATCCAGGTCATATTAGCTCTTTAGAACAATATCAAGAATTATATAATAAATCAATTGCCAATCCTAGTGAATTTTTTGATTCTTATGGTAAAGAATTATTAAGTTGGGACAAACCTTATCATACTGTTAAATCTGGATCTTTATTACATGGAGATTCAGCTTGGTTTTTAGGTGGTGAATTGAACGCTTCTTTCAATTGTGTTGATAGACATGCCTTAACTAATCCTGATAAAGTTGCCATTATTTATGAAGCTGATGATGAAGCTGATTCTTATAAATTAACTTATGGTCAATTATTACAACAAGTTTCTAAAGTAGCTGGAGTGTTGAAATCATGGGGGGTTACCAAAGGTGATACCGTAGCTATTTACTTACCCATGACTCCTCAAGCAATTATTTCCATGTTAGCAGTTGCAAGATTAGGAGCTATTCATTCAGTCATTTTTGCTGGGTTTTCTTCAGGTTCTATTAAAGACAGAATTAATGATGCTCAATGTAAAGCTTTAATTACTTGTGATGAAGGTAAAAGAGGTGGTAAAACCATTAATATCAAAAAAATTTGTGATGAAGCTTTAGTAAATTGTCCTTCAATTGAAAAAGTTCTTGTTTTAAAAAGAACTGGTAATCCAAATATTGAGTTGAAATCTGGCCGTGATTTCTATTGGGATGAAGAAACTGCTAAATTCTCTGGTTATTTGCCACCAGTCCCAGTTAATTCAGAAGATCCATTATTCTTATTATACACTTCAGGTTCAACTGGTACTCCAAAAGGGGTAGTTCATTCCACTGCTGGTTATCTTTTAGGTGCTGCCATTACTACCAAATATATTTTTGATATTCATCCTGAAGATATTTTATTCACTGCTGGGGATGTTGGTTGGATTACTGGTCATACTTATGCCCTTTATGGACCATTATGTTTAGGGATTCCTACTATTGTATTTGAAGGTACTCCAGCCTATCCTGATTACGGTAGATTATGGCAAATTGTTGAAAAACATAAAGCAACTCATTTCTATGTTGCTCCAACTGCTTTAAGATTATTAAGAAAAGCTGGTGAAGCCGAAATTTCTAAATATGATTTATCATCTTTGAGAACCTTAGGTTCTGTTGGTGAACCAATCTCTCCTGATATTTGGGAATGGTATAATGAAAAAGTCGGTAAAAACGAATGTCATATTACCGATACTTATTGGCAAACGGAATCTGGTTCTCATTTTATTGCTCCAATTTCTGGTATTACTCCAAACAAACCAGGATCTGCTTCTCTCCCATTTTTTGGTATTGAAACCTGTTTAATTGATCCAGTTTCTGGAGTTGAAATCGAAGGTAATGATGTTGAAGGTGTTTTGGCTGTTAAAAACACTTGGCCATCGATGGCTAGATCAGTATGGAGAAACCATACTAAATATATGGATACTTACTTAAATCCTTATCCTGGATATTACTTCACTGGTGATGGTGCTGCTAGAGATCATGATGGGTACTATTGGATTAGAGGTAGAGTTGATGATGTCGTCAATGTTTCTGGTCATAGATTATCTACCTCTGAAATTGAGGCTGCTTTAATTGAACATCCAGGTGTATCTGAAGCTGCTGTTGTTGGTATTCCTGATGATTTAACTGGTCAAACTGTTATAGCTTATGTTGCTTTAAAAGATCAATTCAATCAAAAAATAGCCAAAGATAGTGAATATGGTACTACTATTAGAAAAGAATTAATTTTACAAGTTAGAGGTTCTATTGGTCCATTTGCTGCTCCTAAATCGGTTATTATTGTTGATGATTTACCAAAAACAAGATCAGGAAAAATTATGAGAAGAATTTTAAGAAAAGTTTCTTGTCATGAAGAAGATCAATTAGGTGATATTTCTACTTTAGCTAATCCTGAATCAGTTGCTGGTATTATTGTATCTTTCAAAGGTCAATTTGGTAAAAAATGATCAATTCTTTAATATGTTTTAATATATCTTTATTTATTTATTGGCGGCGACCCTGTATAAATAAAACGGTAAATAATCAAAAATGATTTTGCTTATCATCAATTAGTAATAATAAATTATACATACTACTGATAATCTTGACTATGACATAATCCGTAGATTTCAATTTTGCTGACGAATAGTGAAGTAAAAATTACCTTATAAAAAAAAAAACAGTGAAAAGTTAACAAATTGACTTTTAAAATAATTCAATTACCTTTCAAATAGTCACAGATTATCATATAAACTACTTGTAATAGTCAATTGGAATGGTTTATTGGTATAGTAATAGATAATCTCTTGAGTTTTTTGCAGCCATTAAATTTCTAATTGTTTTTCAAAGCGCATCTAAAATATTTTTGGTTAAGTTGAAAATTGCATCAAGCAAATGTCAATACCGTTGGTTAAACTCACAACTGTATTTGGTTTAGTTAAAGGGATACAGTTGCTCATTGTCTATTTTACACCTGGACAATTTGATACTTCGTCGCAATTAGTAATTGATGAAAATTTCGTCGCAAGAAATGAGTTTTTATCAAGTTTTCAACTATTTCAACCCAAGTTAACAATTTTACTTGATAAGTTTATCATTTGGGATACGGTATATTTCAATGAATTCTTTGTAAATGGAATCAAATATGAACATCAATTTGTATTTTGTCCCCTCTGGTGGAGATTAATCCATTTTATACCTTATGGTACTAACAATTATTATGAAAAATTACTACTAAGCGTGACAATAAGTAACTTTTGTCACTATTTGTCATGTATAATATTATACTATTTAACAAATCAATATTTCCCACAAACTTTCACCATCAACAAATCGAGATTTGTTTATTATACTGTTATTTTATTCATTATATCACCAGGAGGTATTTTCTTAACCTCAGGTTATTCCGAAAACTTTTGTAACTTATTAAGTTTCATTTCAATATATTTACATGAATATTCATTAGATTATATGGCTTTTAGGGAGTCAAACAAAAAATCAATCAAATATATTTCCCTTTATCTACTATCTGGATTATTTGTGAGTTTGAACGTCGCAGTTAGGGCCAATTCAATCTTATTGGGAGGGTTTTACTTGATTGATCTATACGAATTTGCCATATTGAATAAAAATTGGCGAAATTCTGTGATATCAATAGTTAGTGGTTGTCAAATACTAGTAGTTTTGATTTTACTAAATATTCATTCATATTTACTATTTTGCCCCCAAAGGGGAGAATGGTGTAATAATACTATTCCTCTGTTATTTGCATATGCACAAAATCATTATTGGAAAGTTGGATTCATGAAATATTGGAGTTTTAATAATTTACCAAATTTTTTGTTTGCTTTACCAACAATTTTAATAAATATACTAAGTATAAAACATTTCTTTAACGAATTACCAAGACTCAAAAAGGTATTTACTTTGATTTTCATTGATATCTTATTACTTATTGGTGGAGTATTCTTTTGGAATGTTCAAATTTTAACTAGGATTAGTGGATTCATTCCATTAAGTTATTGGTATACTGCAATTTTATTGAACGATCCAACAATGAGGAAATGGGGTAAGATTGTTGTTTACTATCAATT
This sequence comes from Suzukiozyma pseudoglaebosa, assembly GCA_030705115.1. NCBI lineage: Eukaryota > Fungi > Ascomycota > Pichiomycetes > Serinales > Debaryomycetaceae > Suzukiozyma > Suzukiozyma pseudoglaebosa. The sequence goes on from JANIWI010000007.1 coordinate 230,992, forward strand.
TATATGGATCTTTGTTCAATCGGGTTTATTTGCAGCATTCTTACCACCAGCGTGATTGTGTAGAGAGGAAGCGACATGAGGAAGCATCAAAAGAAAGCACCAAAAGAAAGCACCAAAAGAAAGCACCAAAAGAAAGCACCATCAATAATTGTGATTGTTACAATCCACAAAGTAAGTAGCCGTCAACAAGTAATTCTAGATTCAACTCTCAGACACAAGAAGTGAATGAATTAGTACAACACTCTCGAATTCTTGAATATTCATCACATTGTGTTTAGCTTGTTGTTTTTATACCTTGTTGGTTTTATGGTGACAACCATAAAACTAGATTAATTGAGATGAGAAGTTTGTTATATAGTTATTGTTGTGTTGGTATTTTATTGTCACTACAGGTTATAAATGAACATTTAACATTACTACTAATATACATAAACAATACACGCGAGAATTAAACCCCTAATTAACCCATTTAAGAACGTTCACCTCTTAATCTTCTTGCTAATTGAATATCTTTCTTTTGAATAGTAACTCTTTTAGCATGAATAGCACATAAATTAGT